>APFE031664007.1:175678-225197 GCA_000404065.3 Pinus taeda | reverse complement strand
TAAATAGGCCTTCGAGCCTCATTGTAACATAGTTCGGAACAGTTCAGAGGCATGTAGCCACACATCTCTTCTTAGAGATAAGCTACCATCGCCCTAGCTGGTTTATTTTCTATTTCCGGTTGTAAGCATATTTCAGTATTTTCCATTAATGAAATGAAGTATTATTTCCGCTGCATCTTTGTGTATATGGTTATCTCTGTATTTTATTGCGTTCCTGTTTAAATCTGGATCAATGCTACGCTGTCATAACATACATCAAGGGTCTGCAGCTATAGGTAGAATTTGTCTAAGCGGTCTTCTGCCTTCACCACGTTGTCGAGGTTAAACTTTATGTTCATTCTCTCTGCTCACTTCGACATCTTGTGAAAAACATCCAGGAGAGCCAATAGCCCCTGAGTCATCCATTCAATATTTGTATCAGCCATCTTCGTCTTCTTCGTCCTCTTCTACTTCTTCCTCTCTATATGAATCTAATGGTTCTGGATCTGAGTCTGTCAGTTTGTCTCCACCTCCACCTGCTCTACTGCCTTCCCCTTCACCTCCTACATCGTAGTTCGATACTAATACAACAAAAGTTCCTTGTTCATCTTCAAAGAAGATTGGAGGTTCCTCTCTGTCTTCAATAGCTTCTTCCAGCCCTTCAAGAGTAGCAAGGATTGCTTCTTCTACCGATGATACAACCACTCCTGTGGGAGTGGCCTTTGGCTTCTTAGATGTGTGTGGAAGGTACTATACACCTGGGATTAGTTTGACTGCTTTCACGAACTAGCGAGTTATGGGACAGACGAAGCAAAGGTGTTGATATGAAATTTCATGTTCAATTTTGGGAGGTGAGGAGTAACCAACTGCAGAGTCATGAGAGAGGGGTTGTGAGTTACTTCCTTGACCAGATGGTTGATGAGTGAGTTTGAGGGGAATTTCATCCATGTACGACTAGATGCCCTCCTTCTAGAGCCAGAAATGTTGATGGTGCTGGATTCACCAACATTCATGGGATCACCCAGGTATGAGGTCCCAACTAGACCTCACACCTTTTGGTATGGGAATCCCATCCGGTATGATGGCCTGATTGCCATTGTCTTAAGGATTTGCCTCAACTCTTTCTTGTTAGCACAGGAAAGTCGTTCCCTTTGTCTTTGAGAAGTGAGGTTTGCATGCCTGGTGAGTGTAAGTGTACTTGTGTCAATGGTTCTTTCACTATGAGGGGAAGGGAGTGAATGTAAGTTCCAGGTTGAAAGGGATCAGTCCCAACTCAGCTAGGAACAAACAACACAAAAGGACATGCACAGCTTCTAGCGGAGAAGTCCACTTGGATGCGGTGGTCACAACATACAAGGTAAGATAACACGTACAAGACTCACGGATTAGTCTGAGATGAGTGCGACGTTTGTTATAGCAAGGTTCATGTGAATGGTTTGTCTGATGTCCGACAGAGTGATCGACACAGATGAGACAACATTAACAACATATACAACACATTTCCATTAATAGATGATGCATTACAACAAATGAATCAGTTCAAATGTAGAACACATGGTTAAAGCAACATGCATTACAAGTGTTAAAGATCAGTCTTACAACAAATACAATACATGTATGAAAACGTGCTGGCCTGTTAATAGGCTTCTGAATTAAGTGAAAGTTCCAAGACACATCGTTACACCATACATCACTAACCCCATCAGTGGAGTGTTGGATCCACTACTTACTCCTCAAAGAAAATATTACAAACTCTCTTTTCTATGTGGGAGGAGTTGAGGTGAAAATTCCTTCTATGTACAATTGAGGAGGTATTTATAGCCAAGGGTGAAACTGACCCTTGTGGCTATTCAACTACCCTCATGATTGTTCGACTTCCATGACTTTTCAACTTACATGACTCTTGTTCACAAGTGGGGCTCTTGGAATTCCACATTACATCACATTGATTGACAACAAACCCATAGTGGAGATGTGAGAAAAATGACTCATTACTTGACTCGACATGACTTGACAAGACAATGCTAGTACGTTTGTGTCGCTGTTGGAGTGCATGTCAAGCTACAGTGCTGCTAAGTGATGGATGTCTTCATGGTGTATCATAGCTTCACCTCCGCATGGCGAAGTGCGTGGAGTCTTTGATGGTCCTTGGTTCCCTTGATGAAGCTCTAGCATGTCGTTCCTTGCTTTCATGTTGGAAGGCTTCACAGGTTCACTTGTTCGCGAAGGTGCATGTTCGTCGTGTCCATCCACTTCGCATGCTTTGCTCCTTCATCTGTTGTTGAGCCTGTCCATCTACATTTTCTCTCTTCCTTCATCTCGTTCATCGTCTTGACATGTTTGTTGGTATACATGTACTTGCAGTCTCTCATGACGAGATGACATCAAATCCAAAACCTCCTAGTATACCATAACACATGATCATTCAAATGTGGGTGACTGGGAGAGGTAGCAAGGTGGTGATGCAGGATGATGACTATGGGAAAATACTAATGAAAAATATGCAAGAGTCACTAAAGGATGGAGACAGACAATCTGAGTTGACAGTGACTGTTTGCAAGGTCTAGCTCAGTTGGGAGACAAAATTGTGCAAATTTTGGGAGGGACAGTTTGGGCTACAGGAGGGCAGGGTAAGCATGCTCTATGCATTTTCTAGAACGAACAGTCAGTAGGGGCTGGGTAATCAAATCTGTGTAATTTTCTAGAGGAACGGGTCGAGCTTGCATGAAGGGCCAACAGGCAAAGATTACGCAGTTTTTGTGGAGAACTGCTTGGGAGACTGGCAGCCAGAACTGCGCAATTCTGAGAGGGAACTACTAGTTGGCTGTTGGGGTCACTGGCAGCTAGAATTGTGTAATTCCTAGAGGGAACTTCTAGTTGGCTACTGGGGTAACTGGCAGCCAAAATTATGCAATTCCCAGAGGGAACTATTAGTTTTCTGTTGGGGTCACTGGTAAACAGAACTACGTAATTCTGAGAGAGAACTGCTAGTTGGATGTTGGGGTCACTGGCAGACAGACTTGCGCAATTCCAAGAGGGAACTGCTAGTTGGATGCTAGGGTCACTGGCAGCCAGACTTGTGCAATTACCAAAGGAAACTGCCAGTTGGCTTCTAGGGTCACTAGGAGCCAGACTTGCACAATTCCCAGAGAGAACTGCTAGTTGGCTGCTTAGTCACTGGCAGTAGAAACTACATAATTCCTGGAGGGAACAGGTAGTCTGCTACTGGGAGGTGCTAGCTGGGGAAACTGCATTAAGGCTGGGAGGTCGACTTGCTGATCATATATGTGCAATTTCTGAGCTGAGCTGACTGATGGCAGGTCGGAGGCCTGCTCATGAGCACAACACAATTTTTGAGATGAACAATCGGTCGACTACCGGGTGGCCAAAATGAGTGCGGATTGAATTTCTTATGGGAATCATAGCTTAAAAGAGCTAGCTTGGTGCTTTTGCATTGTTCTAGTTTACAATCAATCGAGTCGAAAGCAGGGTGATGGTCCGACTGTCAGTGAGGAGTCTAGTCGTCAAAAATTCAGCGAAAATGACTAAGTTTGTGAACGGTCGAAAGATGCACAGGTGATCATACAGAAACACACTCATGTGACTTGACGATGAAACGACCAACCCATCCAGACACACATGCTCAACATGACTAACCGACGGTGCAAGCGACAAGCGCGACACTTGTGATTGATCGTTCATGATTGAGATGACGCTTGCGCAATAATGAATATGACTCCATGTGTGAGTTCGACAGATGCCTTCATGGCGAACACAACAAACACATACGAAGAAAAGACTTTGAGCATATCTAGAAAATGGTCGCAAGAATGACTTAGACATCAACATGCAGAGACTTGAGTGCAATAAACAAGCAAGGTGAATGTAAAGACTCACATGAGCTCATGGAGTGAACCCAAGTGTGTGTAGTCATCAAGTGAAATTTTCCAAGGGAGGCTCTGAAATTGGTGCAAGCCAAAATTTTGGAGGGTGGTTGTAGCCACTACAACACCAACCTAAATTGTTATTTGGACTAGAAGTTGAGGGAAAATCACAATATGGTAATGTGCCACCTTTTTATGTTATTCTTAACATTCATGATTTCATTTTGCACAATGCCATGCTAGATTCGGGAGCTTGACATAGTCTCATGCTCAACGCAATTATGGAGAAACTCATATTAGATATAACCAAGCCATATAAAGACCCTTTCTCTTTTGATTCAAGCATAGTAAGATGCTTAGGTTTGATCAAGGATTTATGTGTAACTTTTGCCCAAATCCCAACAAAAAGTATAGTCATGGGTATTGTTGTGGCTGATATACCTCCTAAATATGGAATGCTCTTGTCAATATCTTGGGGAGAAAATTTACAGGGCACCTGTTAGATGGATATGACATATGCAACTATTCATGTTTTTGGGTAACAAAGAAGGTTGTATCTGATAAAATATATGGTAAGCAGCCAAGACAAGCCCGATAATTACCCACTTTGTTCTGTACGTTCAGACATGGATTCTTTAATTTTATATAATGACATATGTTTAGAGGAAGAAGTGTCAGATATGAAAAATCAATCAAAAAAAACAAAGGATGTGAAGCTAAAGACTAAAATGAAAGATAGTAAGGATGAAGGCCTTCAACATATGGATTTTGATGGGGCAATGAGCAAGGAAGGAGCAGGGGCTAGTGCATGGATCTTAGACACAAAATCAGGCATATCAAAGACAGATTTCTACAAGCTTAATTTCCAATGTACCAACAATGTAGTTGAGTATGAGGCACTTATTTTGGGGTTGCAGTTATTGAAGAGATTCAGAGCTAAAACAATTTCAATCCATGGTGATTCAGAACTCATCATAAATCAAATCAAAGGTGAGTATTCACCTAAACATCCTAGTTTAAGGGCATATATAAATGTTGTCTTAGATTTCTTGCAGTGTTTTCCAGAGTATCAGTTATCTTTGATTCCTAGCAGTCAAAATGTGTCTGTTGATGCATTAGCTACCTCAGCAAGTACGTGTAAAATTCCTTTCCACCCAAATAAGAAATATGAGATTGAGATGAAACATAGATCTGCTGTCTTGGATAACATAAGGTACTGGAAAGTGTTTGAAAATGAAAAAAAATAGATATTTTTTTATAGTTAAAGGGAGAGTTTGGAAATTTTCATATTGATATAGAAAGTAATGTTGAAGATGATAGCCAAAAAAATATTTTGAGACAACTCAATGAGAATTCTAGTGAAAATGGAATAGAGCTTGAAGTCCTACAGTTAAAAGATAATGTAATACCAAGAGGTTTGGTACCACTTGAAGAATTATTTTATTTCAATGATGTGTCTCAAAATCCCAAAATGAAACCTATGGGAGCTGAAGTAGAGGATTGTAACATAGGGACTAAATATAATACAAATATTGTGAATCTTTCTAAGTCTTTACCTCCTAAAGAGAAACAAAAATACATTGATTTATTGAAAGAATACTATGATGTTTTTGCATGGGGATACGAAGATTTGAAGGCCTATGAGACTAGTATACTATTCCTATTAAAGAAAACCAAAAACATTTCAAATAAAAGATAAGGAGAGTGAATCCCCTTCTATTGTCTTTAATTGAGAAGGAGGTAAGGAATCTTTTTGATGCCAAGATTATTGTACCTTTGAGATTTTCTAAATGGTTATCAAATCTAGTATCAGTTAGGAAAAAAGACTGGAGAAATAAGGTTAGGTGTGGATTTCTCTCAATGATAATTATCCCTTACCAAAGATGGATCATATTCTGCAGAGGGTAGTTGGTTCTATCAGACTTTCATTGCTTGATGGTTTTTCGGGTTACAACAAGATTTTAGTGCATCTAAATGATAAAAAAAAACATTTTTCACAACACCAAAGGGAACTTTAATTTATGTGAAGATGCTTTTTGGGCTTATGAATGCAGGAGAACATTTTAAGAGAGAAATGGACATTGCTTTTGCATATGAGAAGGATAGATTTATTGTAATATATCTGGATGGAATCCCTTTGTTTTCTAAAATTGATGAAGATCATTTGTTTCATTTAAAAATTGTCTTTGAGAAATGTAGAAAATTTGGTATTTCCTTGAATCCTAAAAAGTCTTTGTTTGGTTTGGAAGAAGGTAAACTGCAAGATCATATAATTTCCAAAGATGGTATACGAATTGACCCAAGTAGAATTGAGTCTATCATGAAAATTGATCCCCCAAGAAACAAAAAGGAAGTACAATCTTTCATTTGTAGAATTAATTTTCTGAGGAGGTTTCTCCCAAATCTACCTGAGATCTTAAGAGATATCACCAACATGTTGAAAAAGGACAGTGAAATAAAATGGAACGCAGAAGCAAAAATGTCATTCAGTGAGGTAAGGTCAAGTTTGACTCATGCTCCTATCTTAGCCAGTCCTGATTTCACTATTTTTTCTTTTACTTCAGAATGTACTATGACAACAGTACTAATGTAGAAAAACAAGGAGGGATATGAGAATCCCATAGCCTTTTTCAGTAGGGGGTTAAGAGATGCTTCTTTGAAATACAATATTATGGAAAAAAAAGCTTTTGCCTTGGTAAAATATTTAAAGGATTTCAGGGTGTATATTTTGCATTCTCATATAATTGCATTTTTTCCCAATGCAGTAGTAAAGGATATCCTTACTCAAAATGATCCAGATGGAAAAAAGGGAAAATAGATAGTTGTTATTTTAGGATATGATATTGAGATTAAGTCTACAAAGCTTATTAAGGTTAGGGATTTTCCAAATTAATGGTTGAATCAAATTTGCATGCATTGGATGTCAATTTCACTGCTTCTCCATACGATGAACAAGAGTCTATCCAACAGGTAAGAGAGAGTTTTGTTAATTCCCCTTGGCACACAAACATTGTTTATGTTTTGCAACATTTACAAGATCCACTAGGTTTGACAAAGACTAAAACAATAATTATAAAATTAAAAGCTATTAAATTATGCATTTTGGATCAAGCTTTATATTGGAAGGATGATGGGGGGAATTTTATTGAACTGTTTGTTAGAATACGAAATAGATAAGATGTTGGAAAATTTTCATAAATGTGATTGTGAAGGGAATCGTTTATGGAAGACTAAAACAAATAAAATATTGAGAGATGGTTTTTACTAGCCTACTTTGTTTGATGATGTGCATAAAAGGGTTTTTACTTTTCATCAATGCCATATTTTTGAAGGGAAAAATAAACCCTTACCTTTTCCTTTGAAGCCTATTTCAGTAGAAGTACCTTTTCAACAGTGGGATTTGGATTTTATTAGGGAGATTCATCCTAGTTCTTAAGCCCAACACAAGTGGATTCTGATATCTACAGATTAATTTACCAAATGGATAGAAGCAGTTCCAACTAGGCAGGATATAAACTTAATTATTATCTAATTTGTGGAAGGTAATATTCTTTCTAGGTTTGGTTGTCCTCATAATATCATCACTAATAATGTTGTTGCTTTAAAATCTAAAAAGATGGTAGATTTCTGCAATAAATATCATATAGTTTTAGGACATTCTACTACCTCTTATCCTCAAGGAAATGGGTTAGCAAAATCTTCTAACAAGAGCTTGGTAAAAAAAATAAAGAAGTTGTTACAAGAAAACAAGAAGTCTTGGCACAAAAACTTGATAAATGATCTATGGGCTGATAGGCTGAGCACTAAGAAATCAATTGGAATGTCACCTTTCCAATTGCTTTATGGAGTTGATGCAGTTTTCCCTACCTCCCTGGGAATTCCAGTGTTGAAAATATTGCAGGAATTAGAAGTTGAATCAAATGATGTGCAGAGAAGGATAAATCAAATGGTGTAATTAAGACAAACCAAAGAAGGATTCTACAACAAAACATAGATAATTCAAGATAAGGTTAAAAGGATTCATGATACAAGAGTGAAAGCAAATGATTTTTAGCTAAATGACCTTATGTTAAAGTGAGATGCCAGAAATGAGGAAAATGGAAAACATGGAAAGTTTGATAGTTTTATGGAAATGTACTTACAAGATTGAAGCTTTCTGTGGAACCAATGCATTTCTATTAGAAGATTTGATAGGTGAAACATTGCCAGGAGGGCTTGTTAATGAAAGGTTTCTCAAGCACTACTTCACCTGAGTAAAGTTGGTTACAAAACAACATCATTGTATATACCATTTTATTATTTCAACTACTGCAAGTGTGGGTGGCTGTCATCAGAAGTTGAAGTCCGGAGTGAAGGCTCTAAGTTTCAAATGAATTGCTACCATATATAATGTTTTTTAAGTTAATCATGTTAGTCTCAGTTGTTTGAAGATTAAATAAATGCCCAATGGAGAAGGATACTAGTCTATGGTGTTTTTGACACCTCACACGGAGGATGCCATCCCCATTGGAGCCACTTTTAGGGTCCTATAAATAATCCATGTATGGTTATCTAGCCATTTATCACATAGAGATATTGTAAACTATTTTTCATTTTAAGATTGTCAAGCTTATAAAAAGAAAAATAGAAAAGAAAAGACAAAACATATAGGAGAAAAAATAAATATTGAATGGGAAAAGAAAAATAAATAATAAAAAATAATAAACCCCAAAGAGGCACACTAGTTCAAATGCCGCCATTAGTTCAAGTATACCAAATTTTATTTTAAAATTTGGAAAAAAGGTGATATGACTATTTTTGTCGCTTTCCATAAAGTGTTTTTACTTTTGAGGAGCTTGAGATCATCCTCGCCTGGATCAACGACGAAGGACAATGTTCGGACCGCCCCCCGACCTTTCAGGACTTAACTGAGGGGGGGGTCCTAAATGTGGTTTACAATGAAACCACCTGAGGTAACGTGGTAGCTCCATAGTTATTTCGGGGGGTCCCTTCCTTCCCTTTACCCCCTTACACTCTTACACGCCCCCCCCCCCCCCCCCCCCCCCCCCAAAAAAAAAAAGAAAACCACAAGTCAATGCTCCTTCCGCCCCTTTTTCTCCCGCTCCATCATTGACATCTATCATCCATTTCTCCATCAACATCACCCATCCATCCATGTCATGTAACCATTAGCATTCAAATCTCCCGCCACCATCTAAATATGCATAAATGCTACGCTCCAAAACAATAATAATCCCATTGATCGCCCTCAATTCCTGTTATAAAATCATGTATTATCCTCTTTTTCTTGTTAGTTTATCCATGGAGGTTCATATTGAAATATTTCCAAGCTCTCCAGTGCCCTCGATAAAGTTTTTCCCTTTTGCAGTCAATCAAATTGCAACTTAGTAACAGTGTTTTTTGAAATTTCTCATTGAAATTAAAAATGTATTCACACAAATGAAATGGAAAGATGCCCGATGAGGATCCTATGGTACTTCATGTCCCTGATTTAGATAGGTCCCCTTTGATTGATACCCAGTACAAGGTAGAAGAACCTCAATGTGATTTTGATCTGTATGAGCTTCATAATTCGGTAAAACAGAGGTATTTAGACAGAGTGATGATTTAAATATATGGGAATTGTTTCTACCTCAATTTACCTTTCCCCAGACTCATATTTTCCCAGAATTCACTACCTCGTGTCATATCAGGTACCTACGCAGCCAAAAAGAAGTAATTTCTCAAAACAATGAAGTCTTGTTTTCAATTACCCTGGAAATCATTTGTCAAGCTTTTCAAATAAATCCTTAGGCCTCTTTTCTCCCATTTTCCATTGATGCACTCATAGAGGTATACAAAAAGATTACGTTCCCCCAGCGAGCCCATATTTTTGAATTTTTTCTGCCTAAAAATTCTGAATTGCCTAGAACAATTCCCCCATACTCTGCTTCTATTTTCCTTGAGATGTCAATATAAGTCATTTCCATGGTTACTTCCCTGTTACGTTATCACTCAGACCAGTGGGTAGATGAGGTAGTGTTAGGTTTTTTATCAGTGTTTTTCAGTTGGTTAGAAACCATCACTCATTTTTAATTACCAAGGTGTTGGTTAGAAACCATCACCTTAATCAAAGTCTTCATGATGGGTCTTTGAGTCAATGTTTCCAACTCCATCTAAGTGTTGCTGACATGTTCAAGAGAATTCCACCCTCAGTTGACATCTGCTACAATACTTTAAGCCTTCTTTCAAATATGTCACCCCTAAAATAGATCTTAATCAACAACATTATGTCTCATACATGTTTCGTGTCATTGAAGGGGGATACATAGGGACCCTCCTACGACAGGTTGCTTCTTATAAACATCAACACATTATCCAGGAAGTTAACTTAGTAAATCCCTCTAGTGCCTTGGATCTTGCATACCTCAATGGAAAGTTTCCTTACTTTTGGCAATAGTTCTTCATCACTAGCCTTCGACCAGAAGATTATATGTGGTGTTAGACTCTAGATCATTCATTCCCACTTCATCGATTACGCTTAGTACCTTGAGGTCCATTAGTATTATCGGTGTTTTCTCTCGCATCTGTTAATAGCTTTCATCATTGGTCAGTAATCAGATGGTGTCTACCATGTCCAACTCCAACACATTTATTCACATGGTTAGACTCATACTATCAAGTGACGAGGTAGAAGACCCTAGATCCAGTTTCATCCATGTGGGTTGCGATTTCAGGATCCATACAAGGTTAAAAAGTATGATGGCTATAGTCATGCAAAAGGTCATCCAAGCATGGGTCCATAATATGTCATGAATGGACATGAATTTTTTTATTGTAAAATGGCTTATATGTTGACTATGGGTATGCCTACCTCAACAATGCTATCATGGTGATAATGTATTATAATAGTAAATTGATGATCCCAACCAATCTATTCTTGATATGGAATTTTCACATAGTAAAGCACTTATGTCCTCAGCCACTACTTTTGAATTTTTACTTTAAGGGGAAATCTATTACAGGCCAATTTGTCACATTCAACCAAATGACCTTGAACCCGATCAATCATCATCCTTTCACTCTTTGCAATCATCCCCTATAAAGGAAAAAGCATACAATTTCCAAAAGTTCCAATAAATTCTACTTTATATTGGCTAAAAACCTAATTTAGGTCCCCATCACACTTTTCTTGTTTATTAAGTGTGTTGCAAGTTGCATAAAAAGGAAAAGCGTTGGTCAACATAGGTTGCTTTCACTATAAGTGCAATGACCCTTCAACTAAGGAAAAAATTAAATATAATTTTAAAGTGTCTACTTCAAGAGGCTTCTATCGTGGAAGCTTCCATTATCTGTTAAGGATTTCCTCAAATTCCTACAAATGAGGTCTTATCATTTATCTCATGAAGCTTATCTCCTTCTAAAGTGTATCTTACCCTAGTTTAATGGATCTACAACCTCATAATTTCTCTTATAAATGCATTACCTGCTATTGGGAGTGGATTGGCTTCTATACACTCTTAGTTATGCCCTCATGTTGTCCATTTGTGTCTAGAGGTCCATAATCCATCCATGTACTTGAGGTGTAACTGAAGGCTTGTTATTATAGAAAAGGAAGGACAAGATAGCTTGGAGAGATCTACAAGGACAAGTCCTGCAAGGGTTGTAATATTCTCAGGTTTATGAATTCAAAAATGTCTTGTTTTCCTATACATTATGTCTCATTTATACATATGTAGAACAATGAATCTTTGGCTTATTGTTTAGAGTTGCTTTTATATGTTATTTGCATGTTTTGGTTATCTTGCTTATTTTGGATGTTGTGCAGGTTCCACTTATAGCATTTGGAGTTGGAGCTAAATATTACAAGCATGGAGAAGAATAGATTTTACATTGGTTTCAAATTAAGTCTTTTTTCCATTTTTCAAACTTCTCTAAAGAAAGTAAAGAAATTTTGTCTTGGTTGTTTCTAGATCAGGCCACTAGGTCTCGGGAGATTGCTTCTGTCTGTGGAAGGAATTCATTCATAAAACATTGTTGAACAATGCAATGATTTGGTCCCTTCTTGTAAGCATGCACGTATCCTCTACTATAGGTACCCTTGGAACTGACATGTGCATAACAAGCTAATGTGAACAACGACCACCATTACATCTCACATACAATTCTACACATAGAACTCCTTTCAACCTTTTTCTTGTTCACACCATGTATTACAACATTCCATAATTGATCTTAGACTTAGGATTTGATTCTTTAGCAAATATTGTAAAATGTGGGTGAGTATATATGCTCTATCATCACACTAGAGCATCAGAAAATTCCCTAATTTTTGACAACACCACCATACATAGACCTCTGCATCATTTATTGCTTTGGTGTAGGGAATTAAATGTATTGCCTCTAACAATCATGTGTTGTCTTCAATTTATTTGACACACGACACTTTCTTGTTGATGTGCATAGTTTGACTTGCACTTACATAATTGCACAATAGACAAGGTGCTTCACCATTATTGTTGCAAAAAATGCGTCACAGAGAATTTTTTCTCACAAACACACTATTCTTTGTGCACTATCACAGTTAATCACACAAACCATATGCTACAGGAGATTCTTGATTTGAATATTCCCTCACGCACTTCATGCATCGCCCTATGGATACCATATATCTTCTTTGATATGCTCCTGAGAATTATGTTACAGGTCATTTGGCTCCTAAATCTCTTTGTGCATTTTGAGTTGTATTGTCACTCACAATAGTTTGATCCCTTCAAACTTGACCCCAAGCAAAAACTGTGAAGTCTTCCAGGAATTCGAATTAGATTTCCAAGGAATCGATGGCATACAATTTATTTCCCTAGAAGCTCAACCCAATATGACATATCAAGTCTTAGATTATACGTTATGATGAGAAAATCGATCAACAATTTCATCAACGGCTAATAGATCGATTCCGATGAACTCAATTTTTGTGAGATTTGGCCTGGTGACTATCAACTTGGTTTGAATTGCCCAATTATGCATGTAACAACCCTAGTTGATTTCCTATGTAAATAAATACAAATAATAACCAAGGTCATGGGACATGTATTTTAAGGTGAATTTTGGGCAAAAACATAGTGATGGGGATCACTAGTGATTAATAAATGGATAGGAAATTGGAAAAGGAATTGGCCAAGGAAAATTGGCAATAATTGGCATTTTATGAAACTAATGGAAAATAGGAGAAAAGGAAGGTGAAAGGTCACAAAATTGCATGAGTAAAAATGAAGAAAATAGAGGTGTCAATGATAAAAAAGCTTATGAGGATCAATTCACAACTTTTGTTAGTTAAGATTTTATCAGTTCAACCTTTTTTCATTTTTAGCTTGGAGCTCTCTTCTATTCTCTCTTTTATACTCTTGCACACTTAGAGAAATATGTAAGCATTGTTGGATCATGCTTTGAGCACTCTAGTTTTCAATGGATTTGGAGAAAGAAGGCAAAGGGAAATAAAGAAATTGCAAGAGGACAATGGGATCATCAGCTACAATGGGATTTACTTGCAGGTATCGAGTTGCATGTATGATTTCCTTGCTATTTTTGGCATGCATGGTATATTCCTATAGTTATTTGGTTATGATTTCTCAATGGCATGGAGGATTTCCTAGATTGTTAATGGTTTTTCCTAGCCTTTCCATTTCCTAGATATCCATAGTGTTGTGGTTTTTCCACTGGTTTTTTTTTATCGGTGCTCAAGTTCCTTATGGTTATGGGTTCAGTTACTAGTTCTTAGAGTCGTTGGTTAGAACAAATGCTCTGGAGCCTTGGAACAACTTGGGTTGAGTTACTAGTCCTGCAACCTTGGTTGGAAAAACACTTTGGAGCCCTTGGTGGGTTGATTTACTAATCCTGGAGCCTTGGTTAGACAAACACTTGATAGTCTTTGAAGGTTGTGGGTTGAGTTATTAGTTCCTAGAATCGTGGTTGGGACAAACGCTCTAGAGCCCTAGATAGCTTGCGTACAGAACAATATGGTTAGCGTTAGTGATGTCCGACCATGAGGTGGAATCGTTGGTTGAGAGTTGAGGTGATTTGGCCTCTGGAAGCCCTGGTTTAGTGTTTTTTTGTTTATTCCATGAGATCTCACATTCACGCTTGGAATATGGTGTGGGGGTGATTGGCTAAAAGAGATATTTGTTTCAGCCCAATCTATGGTTGAGTGGTACATGGAAGTCCTTTACTAGCTTAGATTTTGCATATTTTAATAAGAGATCCTTTCCTCTTAAATTTCCATAAGTAATTTCACTTGTTCTTATGTGGATATGATGTTTGTTTTATCATGGTGTATATGTTGTTCATTTGTTGGTTATATATTGGTTATATGGTGTATATTGGTTATGGCTCTTGATGTGTCTTTCTTTGCTAATGAATTTTTAATGAATGCATGAACTAATAGATGTTAGTGCAGCAATTATGAGAGGGAATTAGACCTTCTTGACGATTATCTAGTAAGTAACAAACCTCTATGTTTAAATATGCATTCATGGCCTGGAGATTACATGTCCTCAACATGTTTGATGAAATGAATGTCGTGGTTAGGCCTGGTTAAGTCAAGTACTTGATCAAATTTTGTATGAACAGTTTTTTCCTGAGGTCATTATTGATTCTAGAAAGTCTCACTAAGTTTTGGGAAGCGGTGATGACCTAGAATTTAGGCTTAGAATCCAGGACTGCATGCTTTGAACTAGACATTTTAGGTTGCAACTGCATGAATGCAAGCTTGTGAATGCATTCAGAGGCCTCCAACCACGTGATGGCTTGATGTATGAGCGGTTGGGACCCAGGTCAGAGAAAAGGGTGTCCAACTCAGGTTTTGTCCACTTGGGGTGGTTACTTAGCCTCTAAGTGACTTGTATCCCTTGTAGAATGTTATGAGATGTCATTTTGTCTTCTATAGTCATACCCACTTCCTTAATGGAACCTAGGAGTTCGGGTCATGTAATAGTTTCTCCTCCTCTGATGTTTACCCTAACAGGAAAATGAAACTGGGTATATATGGGAGGGTGGTTACATATTAGTATTATAGCTCCTAGATTCAACACTTGGACTAGATGGGCGGAATGTGTTTTCCATGCATGCATGTCAGTTGTATATGTGTTCTTTATGCATGCATTGTGACAATAATTGTTGCAGTTGTTTTGTTATGTAGAGGTTGGTGATGTTGATGTTGAGATGATTGATATGTTTATATATATGTTGTGCTAATCCAGATTGATTTTGCAGACGAGATAGCCTCCCCTAACTTTGCTAAGGTATGTGGAATATGTTTATATTTAGTTATCTAACATGGTATGTTTACAAGAAGTAGAGGATAAAATATGATAAGAAAAATGGTGAAGTGCAATTTTCGTGATTCTCCATACAGATTAGATGAAAAACATGGTGATGAGTACTCCCCTAAAATAGTAGACACACTAAGAAGTTTGAAAGTAGAGATCAGAAGTTGTAAAGCAGAAAATGACAGAATAATTCAGTCATAGGAAAGGCTTTCTAGGGCACAAGAGAAGAAAGAAAAGGTTAATGAAGTCATCCTTCAGATTTTGCCAAATTTGCAGAGATAAGGATCACTTAGGATTAGTCACAGATAGGAGGAAAGGACCAATGGGGAATATGGCAAAAGGTCTCATTCAGGATACAGGTTTGATAGGGATGATACAATTAGAGATGTTAGATTCTTGGATACACCTAACAGGAGGGGTAATGAAAATGGATTCTATTCTAGTTATGGATGAGAGAGACAACATCATCATCACTGTCACCATCCATGTAGGAGGAATGAGAATAAGTACTTTCTAGAGGACTTAAAGAAATCTAAGCTTCCTACATTTGACGGAGAAATGAACAAGTCACGGGATGCAGAAGCTTGGTTGCTTGGGATAAATAAGTTCTTTCGATTGCATGATTACTCCGAGAATATGAAGGCCATGATATATACTTTTAGTCTTAAAGGGAAAACAAACATTTGATGGGAAGACGTTAAGAATTTCAAAGGCATTCGAGAAGAGGAGTTCACTTGGAGTGAGTTTGAGATAATTTTCAAGAAGAAGTATCTATCTAAGAGATAATATGATGATAGGGAAGAGGAATTCTATGAATTGAAGATGGGATCTATGAATGATGAGGAGTACAATAGAAGATCCTTGGATTTTTTGAGATATGTGCCTTACCTTAAGGAGGAGAAGGCTAAGATTCAAATATTCATCAGCGGGTTTCTAGTACCATTCAAGGATAGGATTAAGTTTGATGAGCCTAGATCACTGGAGGAAGCCATCATAAAGTTCAAGCATTGTAAAATTGTTATGAGAAATCAAAATGCAGGTTTGAGTTTAAGAAGTCTTGGAAAGGTAATGAGAAGTCTAAGAGAAATTTGGATAAGAATCAAGGAAGGCTACATGATACAGGTAACAAAGAGAATGCATCACCACATAAGAAGTTTAATACAACTGATAGAGGATAGGGATTTCAATCTAAGGAGAAGAACAAGGGTGATGGAAGGAAGATTTTACAATATTGGACTTATGGAAAGGACCATTGCAAGAGAGTTTGTCCATATCACCACGACGTCAAACCACAAATTTACAAGGCTTAGGAGGCACAGACAATGGGATATTTTGGACAGAGTATTCCTCATATTTATGCAGTGTTGTATAATAGGCAGGATGATCATCAAGAAGCTATTATCATGATGGAAGGTAAGATTTGTGATCAAGTTGTTTATGTTTTGGTTGATCTTGGATCTAAATATAGTTACACCAGTCCCAACCTAGTGGATAAGTGTGGTTTGAATAAAGAAGTGCATGTAGAACCTTGGTTAGTACAATTGGATATAGGTACCAAGAAAATAGCTCATCACTGGGTAAGATATTATGCATTTGAGTTGAACGATATGTCTACATCAATGCATATAAATGTGCTTCAGTTGGGATGGTACAATATGCTATTGGGTATGGATTGGTCGTACCTTCACAAGACTAAGGTGGATTATTATGAAAAGGATATTGAGTGCTTGGATGAAAATGGAGAATAGAGAATCCTACAGCGTAAGAAGAAGGCAAAATCAGTCAGAATGGTTACATCTATGCATGAAAAGTGCAATCATAGGAAAGTATGTGTATTTTTTGTGGTCAATATTTCTAGTGACAAAGGTAAGGATGTTGAGGATGTTGAGGTCTTGAAGAGGTATTCGGTTTTGCAGTAGCTTTAGGATGTATTTCCAGCAAATATTTTAGAGTTACCGCCTCATAGGGAAGTAGACTTTTCTATTGAGTTGATATTTGAGAGCAACACCAACATCAAAGGCACCATACATAATGAGCACTCTAGAGTTAGTGGAATTGAAGTTACAGTTGAAGGAAATGCTTGACAAAGGATACATGAGGCAAAGTGTATCGCCTTAGGGTGCACCAGTGTCGTTTGTGAAGAAGAAGGATGGTACTCTTAGGTTATGTATTGACTACAGGTAGTTGAAGAAGGTCACGATCAAGAATAGGTACCCTTTGTCACAGATTGAATACTTGTTCGATCAGTTGAAGGGAGCATCATTGTTCTCGAAGATTGACTTGAGATCAATATATCATCAGGTATGCATCAAAGAAGAGGACATCTACAAGAATGCTTTCCAAACCAAGTATGGGCATTATGAGTTTGTTGTAGTTCCTTTTGGTTTTACTAATGCTCTAGATACTTTCATGTGTTTGATGAATAGTGTTTTGCATCCTTATCTAGAAATGTCTGTGATTGTATTCATTGATGACATATTGATATATTCTAAGAATGAGGAAGAACATGCAGAACACTTAGTAGCAGCATTGAGGTTTCTATGAGAGCATAAATTACCTGCCAAGCTTAGTAAATGTAGTTTATTTTAGACAAAGGTTCATTATTTGGGGCATGTGGTTTCTAAGGAAGGTATAGTAGTGGACCCAGAAAATGTAAGAGCTATCATAGAATGGGAAACTCATAGGAATGTTGATGAGGTCATATCATTCATGGGGTTAGTAGGTTACTGCAATTGGTTCATCTAGAACTTCTCGTGGATTTCCTATCCTATTACATATTTGCAATGAAAAGGGAAGAAATTTGAATGGGCGGAGGAATGTGCATCTAGTTTTGATCGGTTGAAGCAATTGCTTACGAATTCTCTAGTTCTAAAGATTGAAAATCTAGACAAAGCGTTTGTGGTATGTATAGATGATTGCAAGAGAAGACTTGGTGGAGTCCTGATGCAGGAAGGATAGGTAGTATGCTATGAATCAAGGAAATTGAATGAGCATGAGAAGAACTATATGATGCATGATCTTGATTTGGCAGTTATCATTCATGCATTGAATATGTGGATACATTATCTTCTTGACATGAGGTTCATCTTGATGAGTGACCACAGTGGATTGAGATACATTTTTGACCAACTAAATATGAATTCCAGGCAAGCTAGGTGGTTAACTAGGCTTTGTGAGTTTGACTTCAAGATCAGGTACATTAAGGGTAAAGAGAACAAGGTTGCAGATTCTCTTAGAAAAAGAGTGCAGGTAAATCAGATAGAAGCTATGAGTTCATATGGGACAGATTTACAAGATCAGATCTTACATATAGGAAAACAAGATGACAGGTACCAGCACCTTAAGCGCAGGTTATAGCAGTAGAGTACAGGTGATCAAGATGTGGACTATCATCTCACGACATATGGTTTGGTCAAATCTAGGGACAAGATCTATGTGCCAGATAATAGTGAGCTCAAGAAGCTTATCTTGAGGGAATTTCGTGTCAAGCCATATTTAGGTCAATTGGGATATTATAAGATATTGACAACAGTTAAGAAGTTTTACCATTGGCCAAAATTGAAGAAAAAGGTGGCGGTTTGGATTGTCAACAGATAAAAGTAGAGTATAATAATCCAGGTGGTTTATTATGGCCAATTCTACTTCCAAAGTGTAAATGGGAGGTCATTTCCATGGACTTCATTATAGTTTTTCCAAGGGAATCTAGACAGCATGATTCCATTATGGTTTTGGTTGACAGGTTGACCAAGGTAGCTCACTTTGTTCCAATAAAGTCTAAAAATTCAGCTAGTGAGGTAGCATAGGTCTTCATCAAGGATATAGTGAGGTTACATGGTATTCCTAGGAAGATTATGTCAAACAAAGATGCCAAGTTCACTTCTAGGTTTTGGAAAGAGGTATTTTCATTTTTGGGTACAGAGTTGGCCTTTAGTAGAGCTTATCATCCACATACATATGGACAGACATATATGGTCAACAAGATTCTTTAGGACATGTTGAGGAGGTATGTTATGCATCAACAGTGGAAGTGGCAAGAGTATCTTCCACTAGTGTAGTTTTGTATAACAATGGGTATCAATAATCTTTGAGGATGAGTCTATTTGAGGCACTCTATGGGTGGAGTTGTAATACTCCCATTAGTTGGAATGATCCAATGAAAAGGGTACTAATTGTACTGGACATGTTAGTGGAGATGGAACGAGAAATCCAAGTTAGCAAGAAGTATTTAAAGGTATCACATGATAGGAAGAAGAGCTATGCAGATCAGTACAGGGTATTTAAGGAGTTTCATGTTAGGGAACATGTGTACCTGCAAATCAAGCCCAACAAAATCTCCTTGAGTATTGGATCATGTGCTGAGTTGGCACCTCAGTATTATGGGCCTTTCGAGATCCTTGAGAGGATTGGACTAGTGGCCTACCGAATTGCACTACCTCCAATAGTGAAAGCCCATGATGTTTTCCATGTGTCATTGCATAAGAAGTATGTGAAATATTGTGATCATGTGATTGACTAGTCTATATTATAGGTGGAACTAGAAGTATAATTCTAGCCAGAACCTCAATGCATTTTGCAACAAAATATGCTCATGCTCCGAAATCAAGCAATTGAGAAATTTAAAGTCCAGTGGAAGCACTTTGGGCCCGATGAAGCTACATATGAGATGGTTGATCAGATGCGGGCTATGTATCCTTCTTTATTTGTTGGTTGAGTAGATGTATTTTGATATATGTTTTGATGTTGTGTTTTGATTATGTCTATATATATGCATATGTATGTAAATATCACATCGAGTTGTGTTATAAAGCTCTAATAAGTCGTACAGTGTTCATGATATGTTGGTTATGTTTTCACATATGGATCTGATGTAAATGTTGCATCAATCTATGTTATAAAGCTCCATGGGTAGCATGTGTTTTTATGGTTTATAAGTGTCATTGAACACCAAGGATGATGTTCCCCCAAAGGGTTTGTAACAACCCTGCTTGATTTCCTATGTAAATAAATAAAAATAATAACCAAAGTCATGGGACATGTATTCCAAGCTAAATGTTGGGCAAAAACATTGTGATGAGGATCACGAGTGATTAATAAATGGCTATAAAAATTGGCAAAGGCATTGGCAAGGGAAAAGTGGAAATAATTGGCATTTTATTTATGAAAATAATGGAAAATAGGCGAAAAGGAAGGTGAAAGGTCACAAAATTGCACGAGGAGGAAAATTGAAAGAAAATTGAGGAAAACTGAAGAAAATAGAGACCTTAATAATAAAAAATCTTTTGAGGGTTACTTCACAACTTTTTTCGATTCAGCTTTTGTCAGTTTTATCTTGGAGCTCTGTTATATTCTCTCTCTTATACTCTTGCACACTTAGAGAAATCTTGGAGCATTGTTGGAGCACTCCAATTTTCATTGGATTTGGAGAAAGAAAGCAAAGGAAAAGTAGGAAAGTGCAAGAGGACAATGGGATCAGTAGCTACAATAGGATTGCCTTGCAGGTATCTAGTTGCATCTCTGATTTCCTTTCTAGTTTTGGCATGCATGGTATATGCACGTGGTTATTTGTTTATGATATGTAATTGGCATGGAGGATTTCCTGGACTGACATTGGTTTTGCCTAGCCTTGTCATTTCCTAGATAGCCATAGTGTTGTGCGTTTTCCACTTGTTTCTTTTTATTGGTGCACAAGTTCCTTATGATTGTGGGTTGAGTTACTAGTTCTTGGAGCCGTTGGTTGGAATAAATGCTCAGGAGCTCTGTAATAACTTGGGTTGAGTTATTAGTCCTAGAGCCTTGATTGAACATTATCAGGTGCTCAAAAAATAGCTCAAAATTCAAAGTTATTGGATCAGTGTGGAACCTAGACGACCACACAATGCTCATAATCTTTAATCCGGTGCAACTTGTTTCGCATGAAATAGACACCGTATGCTCCTAGAATCATATTTTGTTCACTTTCCCAAACAGGTGAATTTTTCAAAAAAATTGATAGCCCAGTCAGCAGTCCGTATTGTTGACATGGCGTTGACTGGGTAGGTGCATGTGGTAGGTTTAACATTCAACAATTTTCGATGAATCAAAATGTTCCAACTGGCACATTCCCATGGGTGCAAGTTGGCGTAAGTTTATTGGGTGGTTGATGGCCAACAACGGGCTGACACATGGCCCAACCAACGACTGCCACGTAGCAGCCCGTGAGGCCACAAAAATTTTGGGTTAAGTCCGAGCGAAGGCAGCAGGGGTTGAACCCGTGGCCTCCCAACACAAGTCTAATGCTTCTGCCAATACGCAATTGCAGTGTTTCTTAACCACTATGGGCATGAGTTCTATTTGAATTTTAATAGCGTGCCAATTAGGAGTAAGGGTTGGCCCTTGGTCACACTACCCACATACAACCACCATCATAGAACAATGTGGGGGCCTGGCCATGATTTTTAGAATTCAAGTGTTAACAGACATTTAAAGTGTCTGACAATTTCTCCCTATTTTCAGTGAAATTGTCACTTCGTTAGCGTGTTTTGCGGAAAATTTATAGGATGATGCAGAATTTTGGGGAATTTGTGGTGCAATTAGTAGAGTATTAGGAAATGCCATAACTTCCTCAACTTTTTACCAAATCAGGAGCAGAAAGAGGCTACATGGGCATTTTTGGGCATTTTGGAGCCATTAGAACATGTTTAAGATCTTTATGATCATTGCAAACTAATGTATTCACATATTTTATAATAATAGAGAGGGCCAAGCCATTGGAAGTTGGACCAAGGAGACGTAGCCTAGGAGGGGTGAACTCCATCATGTACTTCTGTGATACTATTTATGGTGATGTTTATGTTTGTTATATGTTATTGTTCAGTCATTTGTTTATCTTAATTTACACATAAAATTTAAACAAAAACACTCAAAAACCGGTGTTTAAACTTGCAAATAATTTCATAAATCCTCAAGCACTTTTAATATAATCTAAAAAGGAATTTTAGCACAACAAAACTCATTTTCTCAATCAGATCAGGACAAACGATCTAGAGCCCTTGGTGGTTTGAGTTACTAATATTGGAGCCTTTGCTGGACAAATTCTCTAAAGCCATAGAAGGTTGTGGGTTGAGTTATTATTTCCTGGAGCCACGGTTGGGAAAAACAATCTAGAGCCCTGGAAAACTTGTGTAGATACCAATCTGGTTGGTGTTAGTGATGTCTAGCTGTGAGGTGGAATCGATGGTTTAGGGTTGAGGTAGTTTGCCTCTCGAAACCCTGTTTTGGTATTTTTTGGTTATTCCAGGAGACCCCACATTCACTCTTGGAATATGGCGTAGGGATGATTGGTTGAAAGAGAGTTTTGGTTCAACCAAAGTTATGGCTGTGTGGTACATGGAAGTCCCTAACTGGTTTTGATTTCATATATGTTAATAAGAGATATTTTCCTCTTGTATTTCCATCAGTAATTGTACTTGTTATTATGTGGCTTTGATGGTTATTTTATAATGGCATATATGTTGTTCATTTGTTGGTTATATACTGGTTTTATGATGTATATTGGCTACGGCTCTTAATGTTTCTTACTTTGTTAATGAATGGTTAATGAATGCAGGAGATAATAAATGTTATTGCAACTAGTATTAGAGGGAACTATAACTTCTTGACAATTCTCAGGTACGTATTAGACCTCTATTCTTAAATATGCATTCATGACCTATAGATCACATGTCCTCAACATGTTTGACAATATGAATATCATGGTTAGGCCTACTTAGGTCAAGTCCTTGATGAAATTTTGTATGAATAGCTTGGTCTTGATGTCATTATTGATTTTGGAAAGTCTCACAAAGTTCTGGGTAGTGGTTTGGAGGCTGACCTAGAATTTAGGTTCAGAATTTGGGACTGCATGCTCTAAACTAGGCATTTTAGGTTGCAACCTTCATGGATGCAAGCTTGTGCATGCGGTTGGAGGCTTTTAACCATATGGATGGATTGTTGTGGGAGTGTTTGGGTACCTAGGTCATAGAAAAGGGTGTCCAGCTCAAGTTTTGGCCACCTGGGGTGGTTACTCAACCTCTCAGTGACCTATATCCCCCATAGAATGTTATGAGATGTAAATTTGTCTTCTATAGTCAGCCCCACTTCCTTAATGGAACCTAGGAGGTTAGTTCATATCATAGTTTCTTGTCTTCTCATGTTTAACCTAACATATCAGTGAAACTGGGTAGATATGGGAGAGGTGGTTACAACACAACTCCTCACATGAGTTCAACAACGTATCAAGATGTATAGGTTATGTCAACATTGTTTTCTGTACCAACAGCCCCGACCATTGAATACCACATGCATTAACAATAACAATAAAAAGATTTATCTACAACTTAGATCATTTGTATGCATATTAACACTCTAATGCACAGAGATATGCATTCCAGAGAATTTGCTCCAAAAATCACCAATCTACAGTCCAATTGCTACTGAACTAATATTATTTCACCCATGACTTTGCCTCAAAAATTTAATGTGCAGATGATTTAGGAAAAAAACCGATCAACACTTCATTTGGCCTCCCCTGCACATACTACCTTAACATAGGTGACTGTGTCCTTTGTGAATCGACTTCAACAACCACTAACAAGCCATATACTTCAGTAAATGACTCCTATGATGAATGATTCATCTAATATGCCCTGCCTTAGTAATGACAAACAATTCAACCTGATACAAAGGGATCATTATTTGATATTCAATATATGCAAATTTGATCTCCAACTAATTGAACTACATTTAGAATTCATAGGGAGTCTCCTTCTATGGAAACTCTCAACCCCTCTAATTGCGCTCACAAGAAAAAAATCAGTTGATCTTGGTTCCTTGAAATTACACTGGAAATATATAAACCCTTTCTTTGGAATTTTCCTTTGATCCAAGGTATATATTCATAAAATACATTGCTCCAATATCTGCAATAAATCTTGTTTGGCAATTTTACAAGAAAAACCCCCAGGCTAGTAGAAAAACTAGCTTTGATACCACTGTAATGTTCCAATTTTAATTTTTGCAGAAAAATTTCTTTAGGAATTCAAGTTGTTAGCTCCATAATTAATTTGCACAAATTAAATGACAAATTCCATGGAAAAGTAAGAAACACAATCTATAACTAAAGAATAAACAAAATAATCATGCAAAAGAACTCAACCTTATTTTATTAATATCTAAAATATGTTGATACAATAATTGGAATGGTTGAGGTGATGGCCTCTCAATAAATCTGGAACAATACTGCATCATCCTCCAAAATAAAGCTAAACTGATACTTCTCTTGTGAATTCTGAATGAATCCACCAAGGGGAGAAATGGGTTCTCACCCACTCCCACTGAATCACCCAAGGGTTTCTATCATGGGGCTACTAGAGTAGAGAACTAGGTTCTCAAGCCCTTCACACAAGACAATGCACAAATCCAAGATGTCCCAAATGATCTTCTCTTCCTCCTTTTAAAGACTCCAAAGATTCATCCCCAAGCCTCTAGAAGCATCTTATTTTAGTATTTTATTCTTATTCTAGAAGCTCCTCCCTTGACTTTCTCTTAAGTGACTTTTTAATTTTATTTTATTTCACTCAAATCACTTTTTTTCTTTTTCTCCAATTAATTATTTTCCCCTTTTAATTAAATGACAAATTAAAGTCATTTTTAATTTGGGAAAATGGTAAATCGCCCACCATACTTTCTCTTACCACTAGAAATGACTTCGCAACATCCCATCTTATAGATATTCTCGTTTGGTTCCAAGGAGCTACTATACTAAGGTGTTCCATCATATGATCCTCCCATAATTCCACCTCAAGCATACTTAATTAAGTCATGCCCAATAAACTGCACTTTTTGAAAGTTGTCAAAATGAAACAGAACAAAAGGAAAGTTGTGCAGATGGCGGAATGCCAGAAAAATGCATTGGGTCCCATAAAAACCCCTCAAAAATCCCTTGAGAGCCTTGATTCCATAATCCTGATCTCCTATATTATCCATCCTGTGCCCTAGAAATATACCCTGGATGTACTATATAAGAAAATAAAAATGGGGACATGACACATTTAGTATGTTCTAACATTATTTATTCATCAAGGCTTCAACCTGCAGAAGGTCATCCTTTCTCGATAACACCTATATACACATATAACATAAATCATCATGGATGGAAAGGGAAAATCTCATCATAAAGTAATAATTTATTAATGAAACGCATAAGTCTAAGAGTCCGGCATAGGGAAATTCATGCACCTAATTTAAACTCAAAGGCAAGATTATGTTTGAAAACAACAATAGATTATGTTATAAAGTGTGGAAACATAGATAGAATACCACATGTTGTAGGAATAATTAAGATATGTCTTCCAAACAATATAGGAAGCGTGTCAATTACTCTAAAGGATCCTCCTATATCAACTAGTGGTAACAAAAATCATAAAGTCATGGAAGAATCGAAATTTGGTAGGAACATTTCAGCTAGTGTATTGCTACTTATTCAACATGTCTTCGGAAAGGGAAGCTTCCAACTTGAGAGACAAAAGGGTGCTTCAATTAGTGAAAAATAGAGAAATTTTAAGACATATGTGTTCATGGAAGACAGAACAACATGAGTATCAAAGGAAATATCTCCATCATAGAACACCTTTGTGAACCCAAAATCAAAACAACAATAAATCATATGCATAACACTTTAATTTATAGAATACAACCAGTGATCAAAATTCTTCCTTCTTTTAAATCTCACTATCTTTCCATTAAAAATGATTTGGAAGAGGATCAATTTGAAGCCTCAAATTATAGTTCAAAAGGGGACATGTTTAATCCTTTGTTTGGAGACAAACTAGATTCTGAAAGCAACATCTGATGCAAAGGAAAAGTTCTAAAGAAAAAGAAACACCTTTGAGGTCAACAAGGAGTCTTTCTGAAACATATGAGTAGCATCTAAGGTCAGCGAAGGATGATAGCATTAATCAAGATCCGTTTGTTCTCAGACCAAAGTTTCTCAGATGGACAAAGATGGTAATTCGATAAGTTATCCTAATCCAAGTTCAAGATCAATTTTCATGATCCTTTTCATTTGTAATGAAGGTAGTATGAACGGCTACATGCGTTTGAATAGGCTAGGATAAATCTTAGTATGATTAATCAAATTGTCTCATAGCTTGTAGTTGAAAACATTATATTCATGTATTAAAAATATCAAAATGATATTAGAAATGGGCTCACAAATAAGAAACCAAAAATCTCATAAGTATTTTATAGGAGGCTTCAATCCCATTTCATATAGACTCGAAATCTCAAATCTAGCCAAAAATTTTCAAGGCATCTAATATTTCTCAAAAGGTCAAATTACTCCTCATAAAATCTCAAAAAAGATATTTTGTTTTTGTATCAAAATGGAGATCTATTGAAGCTTGTATATAAGTCTTGTACATAAAAAGTTATCTCAACAAATTAAGGTCTAATACCTAGCAGATGATATAAAGTGTTGGAGGCCCAAGTAATCATAAAAGGTATGTACCATTTCTCATTTGAATCAAATATTTCACTTGTGGAAAAATTTGTGCATTAAGGAGATAGGACTATAGTTAAGGACCTTATATGTCCAAGCCTATCTTATTCATGAAATAAAAGTAGATTCAAAATATTTCCAACAAAGGACCTTGTTTACCTGTCTCAATTGGAAAAGCAAAAAATTATGGAATGGTTAAATAAATTGGTCCTTTAAAATGGTTTAGATTTGATGTCTTAATATCTCAATCTAAAGTATCCTCATATGGCTACTAGAATACGTGTAATGCATTGAGGATGTTTTCTAGCAAGGGTATAGTTTTTTATAAAGTAGTCTTGACATTTAAAATGACAAATTTTTTAAGCAGGGTGGTAAAAGCTTGATAAGTTCTATACCTTGTGAAAGATACACTAACCTTGCTAAGAACATATGTTTCCCTTTGAAAATATTGCATTGTTTCTAAGTAATATTGTTGAATGATATCTATTTTACCCAATCTTGAAAGATGGAGACATGACATATTGTCTAACAATGAAGAAGAGGTTGGGCTCCTCTTTGAGATTAAATACTGAAGTCACCTTAAGGAGAATAAATTGTTATGCATAAATTGATATAAAATGCCCCAAATCAATATGTTGCTAGAGATTGTGCAACATTATCTAATGAGGCTTGCATGTGAAGATTTATGGTTTTGACACAGTCTGAATATTTTTGGAGATTGAGACTTTATGTTATTTATAAAGAAATTATTGCAGACTATTGAACTTTTAAAAATATTTAAATGTGAAAATATAAGGGTTTGAAATTATGAAATTTTTGGTTGAGTATCTAGGGTTAGTAAACCCTATCAAGCCAATAAGGGTCTGGAGAAGAAATCTAGGGTTTGTGGGAAAAACCCTAGGATATAATGTTTCAGCTAAAAGACGAAAACCTAACTCTTGCAAGGAAATGATGACATCTTGATGTTGATATGGACAAGTTGGATACAAAGGGTTTGAAGGTTTAAGAGGAGTTTCCATTCTTCTCAAAGATAAGTACTTTTATATCTCTCTTCTTTATTATTTTTATTGTTACTATTAGATAGTACTTTGTCTTTCAATTCTTTGCTTGATTCTAATAGTACTTCCATGGCCTCCTAATGAGGATTATAGATACAAAATGAAGGCTTCCAAGGCCCTTGGCAGTAGATGGTAGAACAAATCAAATCTATGACAGAGAGACTCTCTATGATGAGAGATATTGTAAATCAGTGTGATCCAAAAAGTGATTGCGAAGAATTTTTGTTAATGAGAAGGTTGCATAGGCACAATATGGTTGGATTTGTGGCAAATGGTTGGGGTTCAGTGATCTTGGGGGCCCACCCTTTTTAGTTGTAGAGTATTCACTTTCATGTCATATACCTTGCAAGGGAAAATTCTCTTAATCTTACAAATATTGGAGAAATGAAGATAGTATATCATGGCGGTATGGATAATGAATGGAAACCAATTATGGTTGTAGTTGGTGCACATTTTTTTCTACAATGCCTCAATATAGAATGATTTATTCCTTATGTTGTAAAGGAGTTCAAACCATTGATACATAAACCTTATACAATTGTGTACTTTCCCTCTATAGAAACTTTGTAATTGAAACTTTACTTAGGATGGATGAAATAATTACAACAAAATACTTATATGAAAGCATAAGTTTAATTTACATGCTATATATGTTCTTCACCAAACTTTCAGGTTGAAAGCAATAAATTTTTCCCTATATCTACTTGTAAATGCAAAGGTTTCATGAAAAGTGGTGAGTATGGTGTACTATAATCAAATTTGCTTCTATGGTGGTATTATTGCAACTCTTACAAAATAAACCACACAAAGAACAAATGTAGTCTTTAATCGAGGTGATTCTCTCTTAAAAGTTGCAATAGATGCCTCTAGCCAACCTATTTTGTCCTGAAATTTTTAAGATTCATCACATGTTGTTCCATCCTTTTCTCGTCACATGTTGTTCCATCCTTTTAGTAATTTTATTCCAATCTTTCTCCATTTGATTGCAAAATAAGAGCAAATTATTAAGAGGAAAACATTTAATCTGTGGGATTGAGAAGACTTCTTAGTTCCTTGAGAATGGGATATCAATGACAAATGTATGTCATAGTCCCATGTATAAAAATATATGTAGAAATATAAATTATTGGCACTATATACCAGGTTATCAAATCAGTTTCATAGATGATAGGAAGAAAGTAATGATGATAGAAAGTTGTGTGGTTTCTATGCCAGGTCCATGTAAATGTTTGAGTAATTCTTGTGAGGGGATCATGGTATATTAGTTTCCATCTAATTGTATTGATATTATTTCTCTTTTGTTTTTAATAATTGGTGTAATTTAAATTATGAAAGGCCCAATTGGAACTTGAATACCCATATGGATTATTAGAAAAAGAAACCAAAGGTTATAAATATAGATCCTAAACCTGAATTTTTACTTATAGACATTGAAAACAATAAGAACTTGGGACATTTAGATAGGATTCAGATACACATGTGAGCTTCAAAAACTAACCATGATAGTGAAAAAGTATGAACAAATATGTTGAGAAAATTTTTACAGTTATACTTAGATCATAATGCATTAAATTTATCGAAAGGCTTAGCATTGAACTTATTCAAATGGACCAAATGAGTAGAAGGATTTATGCATGATGAGCACTCCTACACAACTATGATAGGTATATTGGTACGGGAAATTTGAAGTCATCAATCTGCTTTTGAATGAGATGCGAAGGGATGGGTATGAGCCCAGTATTGTAACATACAATTGCATTGTTCATTGATATGGCCATGCTAACTACATAGGGTAGTCTTTGTATACATTTTATGAAATGAAAAAGGTAGGGTGCACACCTGACAGGGAAAGCCACTCAAGAGGGTAAATTCCTCCAAATTATTTCCATCCGTGTTACATTTGTGGATGACAACTTTATAGAATAAGAATACATGTAATGCACATAAATTGTGTTAAAGGTAGATAAAGAATAAGAAAAATAATAAAATAAATTAAGAAACAATTTTATGACTAACTAAAAATTAGAAAAACTGAGGTGCATGAATACCTGAATGATCTTCTCTTGGTTTCAATAATAATTTATTGAAGTATTCTAATCTTGGAGCAAACATTCCTCAATTTGATGAAGCAACAACAAATTCAACATTGACTTAGTTGTTCGTTTGTTGGAATGAGGGAGGTTTGCTCCAAGACTATCCAAATCCAAAATTATTCTCTATTGAATAGGCCAACTACATGAAAATGGAAGCTCTTATGGCCCCTCATCTGACATCACTCTCCATTCCCTAGTACTCAATATCCCTACTAGAAAAATAGTTGAATCAACACATTAGGATTCATGCATATACACTAGCAAAACAAAATATTCATAAAGAAACATATGTAGTTTTGTACATAAAGAAACCTATAGCAGTAATTCATTAACATATAACATTCATTCATTAATAATAGACACAAAATACTTCATATGAATAAATTTTATCATAAAAAAATATGTTTTCATAATATGATATGTGATGTTTCAAATGATATAACTAGTACAATCATTCTTTTTCTTTTTCTTTTTCTTTATTTTTGAAATGAATTTAGAAATGACTTCATGAGTTGCTTCTTCCCCTTGGTTCTTATGGATCTGTAGCTCCCATTGACAACCTGATCATGTACTCATGATGTCTCCAAGGCTATTGCAAGAGGGGTGGATCATCAACTATAACAAGAAAGAAATGTTAAATTGATATATTTTTTTATTATTATTACAATTATTTCATTAATAAAAATAATGTTAGAATTTTATTTACGTGTTTTAGTAGCAGAGGCAAGAGGAGTAGCTTTGGATGCATCCATATGTTCCTCTTCTTGTGTAGCCTCATCCTCTACATGCTTTGAAGTTAAAACAACAAAGGTTATAATTAATACACCATTTTCAAGTAAACATTTTTAATTGCAATCCTCTTTATACATGAAGAAAAGGTGAGGCTACCCAACTATTCAAACAACTCATTCAAAGGCAATGTCATTGAAGTAGTTCGTTAATACTAAAAAATACCTTTGCAATGTACTTATCTACCTCATGTTCTAGTTGAAACCATTGGAATGGTTTCCCTATGCTCCTCTTCTAGTATAGGATCCTCATGTATGACATGCTATGCCATTGAAAGTTGGATCGTGGTGGTCGGATACTATGGTGTCTCTACCCAAAAATCCTATATAAGAAAGAAAATGTTTTTTTGATTAGATAATGTAAAAGTTAAAAAACAAATTTTCATAACTGAACTTACGAAATTTAAAAAATAAAAAATAAATAAATAAATAAATTAAATTAAATAAATAAATATGGTTATTACTTAATATCTTTGAAGATATTTAATCAAGATGTTGATCCTATCTTTAATCTCAGGAGTTTTATCTCTAACATGAATTAAATGAAGAAGTTCTTTATGCATTCTAACCATAACCTTATTGATTGTTACAATTGGATTGGGAGAAATGAACAAGTCATCCTCATCAAACCAATCAATATCATTGCGGTCATGTCTCGTAGACTACATATTTCAACAAAAGAAAAGTTATTTCGATTATTTTAAAAAAAATCAATTTCACATTAATTTATTTCAATTATTTAAAAAAATAATCCGCTACCTTCTTTTCAACCCTTTCCAATATTTATAAAATATATCTTCAGTCAAATAAAATATTTTGCAAGCAGATGATTTCTATACAAGTCTCTCCATCTATTTTAAATTATGCTAGCAAACCTTGTATTTTGAGATTTTTATTTTCCTATATGGGAGGATAAGAACCCTCCCTTGATGCCTTGTTAGGATAGATTGATTTCTTGTTATTCTATAGGTGTTTTAGCTAACTCAGCAATGGAGTTGTTTTCTCAATAAACATGCTTGAAATTGGCTCTAGAGAAATATGCACTGGGCTACTATACTTGGCTAGGATTCTTCCCAAGAAGAAAATACGGTTTTTAAATCCCTAATTAATCCACTTGAACATGACAATTGCAAAATTCTAGAGGTTGATTCCTCGTTCCTCACCTTGTTGGTTATCCCTTGATTCTAGAAAGTGTGGCACATGTTAAGGTTATCTTTCTCTTAGGATGATCTTGAGTGGGAATACTTTGAGTGATGAAAGTGTGCCCATCATTGTACCACACTTACGACTTTTCGCTCATTACAAAGCTCCTCACATCCCAAGATTCAGGATTGGTTAGCCCTTGAAGTCTTGATTAACCCTTAATCCATTTGGGCAAGGAGCCCCTAAAGAAGTTGATGCAAGTAAGAAAGAAATCTCAAACTCTATTGCTTCCCCAAACTAAAAAAAAAAAAAATCATAAAAAGGAAAAAGAGGGTTGGAACAACATGTATATGAAGACTTGTACCTTAGCATAGAGGTCTCATTTTCCCAAGAAAATTAGCCCTACTTTCAGTCTTTCTTAGCTAATAATTTCCCTTGAAAAGGGTTGATATTTATTGACTAGTTTGAGAGATTTGTCTAGCCCTAAGTGTTACACAGCATTTTGTCACTATCCCTATACCCCCCATTCCATGATCCTGGAGGACCTCTATAGTGAAACCTACATGCTTCCCCTTCATGAAGAAAGTCTCGTTGTGTCCCTCTTCATGAGTAGAACAATTACCTTTTGCATCATTTCCCAAAAATCTTCTATTTTTACCAATTTACAAGACCAACGCTAATGACCCTTGTTCTCCTCGCGCCAATATGCAGGGATTATAACTGTCCCTAGCACCAACCGGAGCGACTGAGCCTTGTTCCAGTCACACCAATCCTCTTTTGGAAATTTTTTATATAAGGAACCAAAGCTTCCAGCTCTAGAATCTTTGTAATAGAAGTCTGGTAAATGGTTGGGACGGATGGAGTCAAGGATGTCAGTTTGGGCTCTTTTCCCCTATCAGGATGGAACCACCTCAAGAGATAATACATTCTCCCATTAGAAGAGGAACCATCTCCCATCCATTCATGCTATATAAACCTCCCTTTTTCCCAAGCACAAGCTAGTGTTAATGTTGGTGTGCTAGTGCTAATTAAGTTTGGAGTAATCAACAAGTTATTCATAGTTGTAGCTCTCTAGTTGTGTGTGAGGTAGAAGTGTGAATTTGATTTAGTGTGAAGACTAAAGGGAAGAGCCTTAAAACTATCATTGTTGAGGCCATCATGGAAAGATAACGAAAGTGTGTGGGAACTCGGATTTTTCGAAGGAGAACAACAACGTCAAGACAACGGTTGTAATCTCTTCTTGATTTAATATATATGCAAATATCGATTGAATTCCTACATAATGTGTCATCTCACATGTTTATGGCTTAATGCTTCTTGACTTGTCAAGTAGGTTGAATTACAATTTGTGTATCGGTTGTTGTTTGTTGTTGTTTACTTGTTTCAGGTGTTTGAAGAAGGAAACATGAGATAGTTGAAGCAAGCAAGCAAGGTCATCGCTAAACAGGATAAGCATACTAAGAGGTAGGCCCTCTTAATTGGTTCTAACCTAAGGAAATATTCCATAGAATGTCTTGTTAGTGGCTAGACCTGCTATCAAGCTAGAGGAATTGTTTGTGTCTGAACTTAGAATTTTACTTCACCACAAATTGGTGACTCCACTAGGGACCCATCTTTTTGTTTGTTTGCTTTGAATCTCATGGTTTTGTGTGAAATTTTATAGTTTCACAATTTCCCTTTAGTTTTTTTTGCTTTTCTTTGCTTACTAATCTGGGTTTGAAATTCATAGTAGCAAGTCTGGTCCCAACTTTTGAATTTTTTTATTTTTCCTTTGCGTCCTCACTTAGCATGCTTATTGCACTAACAATCATGCCAATCAACGTGATATGCTCAGAAACAGTCACGCTGACCCCCTTCTGGCACTTGTTGTCAGTTAGGCAATCACACCGATGCTTGTAAGTGAAGATTGGGGTTCACCCCAGATCTTGGAAAGCATGTCTTGCTCTCTTGATTTCTGCCTTGTAAGATTTTTAGACCATCTTCTCCTTGACTGGAAAGTTGCTTTTCATTTGGTTTATTTTCTTATTGATTTTCCATATTTTCGCTTGATTTCTTGGGTCATTAGATGGGCTTTGGCCCTAGGGCATCTAGGTTTTTATCCATTCAACTGATTGTGAACTCAGAGAGTCAAGTTGTCGGTGCATTTACTCCTTGCATTTCGTTTATGGTCCTGCTATGGCTTTGATTTCCATTACAAAAGTTTGAGAAGTTTCGTTTTCTTGTCTAAACGTCTCTTTTCTAGCATAGATCACATTACTTGTCTTGTTTTTGGTAAAATCATCACATCATCAGTTTGAAAGGGATTCTCTTTTTGTGTTTTTCATTTGCTTGAGAATCAATTGTCTCAAAACTTGTGATTGAAGTGTTTTATGAGAAATTCATTTTGTCATTTCATTAAAAGTACAAAATTCTAGTTTGTTGCACCAATATGTTATGGTAGTTAGCATCATTGAAGACTAGGATTGCATTGGCATTTGAAAAGGAAAAGAATTATCTTTATTTTTGAAAGGACTATGGCAGTGTACTTGTTAGGAAATTAGGAATTGGAATGATTTTTTCATTAGTTTATTTTCCCGAAAAGTGAAGTAGTGAAAAATCATTTTTCTTTCGGTTGCTTGGTTGTTTGCATTTGATTGTGTTTTCTACCCTCTCTAGTGTAGACAATTCATCGAATTGAAAGGGTCTTCTCATTTAGCTGCATTTATGGATTTTCGAGTCACATCACTAAGATCTGAAAACCAAGACATAATTCAAGATAAACTTTAAAATGAACTCAAATAACCAAGGTGCATTTGAAACCTAACGATCACATCTACAAGGTCTAGGCTAGAGACATGTTCCAATGTCTTTAAACCTAGCAGCTGTCGTTAACTTCAGCATTAGACAGCGCCAGTATGAACTTGTGCTCCTTGTACTGTCGAGTATATAACAAGAGACCCCTCTAGGCTACAATCTTGTATCCATAGGAAGTTGAGTTTGCCACCTTGCAAATGTGATACACCGAACACAACATTCGACGAGATTGTCTGCCCATACTTCTTGGTTCGCTGGGAGGTATTCTGCAATTCACGTTTGCCTCGTAATCCTTTTTACCTAGATCATCTGAATTAGTCATTTTATCTTTTTAACTCTTTAAAATTAAAACATCATTCGAGTGTTATCCTTTCGATCTCGTTTCCAATCGAAAGTGATGAAGTCATCTTTGCTTCTTTCTCGACTCTTAAAACATGAAAGAGCGCCAGTTTATTTATGCATCTTAAAAAATTGTTGCCCACAATCTTATAACATCCTGTTAGTCTTTTTTAGACCAAATCGTTATTTTTCCCTAAAGTACATTTTAAAGCCTTGAAATTTATCTCCCTTTTCTTGTTAACTAAGATAAGGTCATCATGGTTGAACCATCTGGTTCATCTAGTTCCTCTTCCCATCCTCTGTCTAAAAGATTGTCTGAGGATCCTTTTCCTGAATTACCAGAGTCACTCAAGGACCAAGGTGTTGAACTCAGAATCGGTCTGAGATTTCAACCTTTGTCATCCTGTCCTCCACCTAGGTCACCTGCTGATATTGGTCCAGAGTCTCCAGAAAATCCCATCCAGACTCCTAAGAATTCGTCGACTACTAATGGTCAACTTAGACTAGTTATATATCCTCTGAATCCTTTGTTCGACTCCATTGTGATATCATAGTAGCGTCCATACAATTTGTGTTATCATCTGGGAGTTCCTTTGGAATTATCCCCTCATACATCTTCGATTGTTCGTCATCAGTTACCTCTCCAGATCAATCAGAAGTTTCTACCTTGCACACTGTCGAAAAGGAAGAACATCAATTTCCTCCTAAAGGTTTCCCTTACACGGGGAGCATTCCCATCAGTGTGTATCAGGATTTTCCACCTAATTATGTGACTTTCGAACAATTGGTCTCAGGTACACCTAGTGTCTCATCACTTTATCACAACCCTGTTTGGGCGTCTGGTGCCATGCCTACTACAGGTTCGTTCATTTCAAACCCGAACTCCCAACAGGCCATTACCTCATTCCCAATCACTCGTCCAGTTCAAGCGGTAGCCTTGAGGCATGTTACTATTAGTTCTTCGATCCGTCCAGTAAGTGGACAAGTTGTGCCACCGCCTGGGGTGCAGAATCTGAGTGTTTCTATGATGTCAGGCACCACTAATGTGAGTATCTCACAAGCTCACATGGTTGGCATGAACTAGCCTTCTTTTGGTGTTATCCAAAACCATGCTAGTCCTGTTGGATCAGGAAATTTCCAGTACCAACAGGTCCAAAATCTCGTTGGTCCATCTGAGTCAAGCAATTTCTAGTATCAACAGCTTTATGAGGCTCAGGTTTAGTACCAAGCTCCTTATGTTCCATATGTTTCTCAAGGAATGGTCAATATGCCTTACGTCCTTCAGTCTGGACAGTATGTTTAGCCTGGTCCATCCACTTTTCCGGGTGGCTATGGCTAGAATCAATTCAGAAATTTTCTGGGACCTATTCAAGTACCCTTGTAGCAGCAAGGACAGCCTCTGCAGCAACAAGGGAAACCTTTTTTATAGCAAGGGTCGTCCAAACAACAACAGGGGCAGATGATACCACAGTAAGGACAATTGCAACAACTGCAGGGGAAACCCTCGCAACAGTTGCAGCAAACCATGCAGTAGCAGATGTAGTATGCTCCACAAACCTCCAAACCTATGTCTTCGTAGGGCCAACCTTCGCAGCTGCAAGGTCAATCCTTCCAGCAGTAGAGCCAACTCGGGAAACAACAACCCTTATATACATATCAATAGGATCAACCCTTGCAGGGACAAGGTTAGAGTTAAGCCCTACAATAGCAGGCCCAAAATCCTTATGTCCAAGGACAACAGGTCCAAAATCCTCTTGTTCAGGGGCAGCAGGTTCAAAACTCGTATGTTCAGGGACAAAAAGTGAAATATCCATATGTCCAAGGTCAACAAGCTCAACAACCTCTTAACCTGTATGTTTCTTATCAGCAACCTATGGCTGGACAGTTCCAAGGCGTTCAAGGTTAAAATCCTCCCTACTGCCAAGGTAACCTACAGTGGGGACAAAACCAAATGCCATATGGCTAGAACCCTCCACTATGGGGGAAAAATCCTTACCAACAGGGATGGGCTCCTCCAGTTGGACCCGCTTATCGACCTCCAATGCCTTTCAATACTCAATTTTAATTTTTGGCTACACTAGAGCTACCAGATGTGTCTTAACTCATGAATGATCCAATTCTTCATTCGTCGTTGTTGGTATCAATTTATGACTGACCATTTCATTTAAAAATCCTCTTTTACTCATCATTTCTTACCATTTAAGCTTTATATTTCCTCCATAACCTTTAGAAATTGAATGGTATAATGTCATTGTCATTATTTTTATCTTGAAATTAATTTTTGAAATTGTTGTGTTAAAATTGAAATTTTCTAGAGAATTACAAGATGTTGTAACTTCCTGTAATCGCTCCATGGTTTGAAATGTTGCATAATAAGATGGAAAGTTCAAAGATTGTGGGCATGAACCTAAATGTACAAAAATGGTGGATTACCTTTCCACTTCTAGATTTAAATAATATAGGTGGTCGGTCAACGCTGGTCAAACCCAGCTACTTTAGCAAAAATTCCAAATTTTGTGAACATAATTCTCTATTTTTGAGATTTTTGCCTACATGGAGGATCTGATCCAATTCGACCTCCTTTGATGTAATTGATAGGATCTTATTAGGATAATAAGGAGTATGAATAGCTTCTTTTTTTTTATGGATATTCATGATAAATAACTCAAACGGAGAACTATGTTTTTTTTAGTTTTATATATACATATGAAAAACTTGGAAGCACAGCTGATGTGTTTTTTATTCTCAGACTTAAATACAGACCTACAATATTGAGTTCATCTTATGCTTTCAGATCCAATAATTTTATTCATTTGAGTTAGCCTACAGTGTGCTTGCAAAGTGTGGAAGGGACCCCACTACGGAGCTGGTACACTCCTTAAATTTTCTTTATAAATTGCATGGATAGATTTGATATTTAGAATTTGTTATTTAATTCATGTGCTACAATTTCATGCAATTGAAAATTTTCTAATTGGAGAGATTTGTATTTGTTGTGGAAGAGCTTTGTAAGAAGTCTCAACCAATATTCATCTTGAAGTTGACAAATATGTTTGCTATTTTATGATTTCAATTTTAGAGTTAGTTCATAGTTCAATTTCCATTGATTAAGATTTGTAATTGCAGAATTCAATATATAGTTAGATGAATGAACCTTGTAAGAGGATCAACTATTATTGGTTTCCATAGTTGCTTATCTCATTCATTTCTTTGACTAGTTGAGATTTAGAAATTGTTTTGAATTGCTATGACATAGGATTGGAAGGGATTCTACAGAGTAAAGTTCTTGTAAGGGAATGATAGAATCTTCAACAAGTAATTAATATTCTCTATTTTGTTAAATAGGCAATCAGATTTCAATCAAATTTGTTTTCATCTAAATCAATGCTTAAGTGTTTGAAAAAGACAAGGAGACACCTCTTGTAAGAGAGCATTGTTAATTTCACTTCACTAGGCTATCATTAGAACACTAGATCTTTCTAGATCTATATACATTATATAAGTGCCTCTAAGTGTACCTACTCAGGTTGAAAAAATGAATTAAATCTTAACTTACCTTAGAAAGTAGATCCCAACATTTTGGCGTTGTTGCAGGGGAGGTGCAAACTAGGAAGATTTAGGAAAACAAAAAAATCTAAAAATATTATATAAACAAAACAACAAAAACACAACTTTAGTTTTAATTCTTTAAGCCATGATTCTTTATGTCTAGATCTAGGGATGAGAAAGGATGATTCATAAAAACCCCCCACCAAACGACTAACCCTCCATTGGGAGAAGAAACTTTAGAGAGGATTGAGTACACAACACCAACTGGAAAAGTTACTATGGAAAAACTTGAGGAAAAACAAAGATCAGGCTAGAGACTTACTCTCATTGAAAGACAAATCCTACTAGCTCATGAGGCAAAGAAAAGACATATACCTGAGCCTTCTACAGTAGGGAAACTAAAAGAGAGTAGTATTAGAATCCAATAGCCTATCCTTGAACATATTTTTCCTCAAGAATCAAAACGGCAAGAAGAGATAGAAACCTTAGACAAGTCACATATCACCATCGCTGAAGACGAAGGATCTAGAGGACCTACTGTAGAACAACTTAGAGACAATTGGAAGGAAGGAGAAGACAAAGGGAGAATGAATAAAAACAAGGAATGATGCTCTATTTGGAGGGAATCAAAACCCACCAGAGGATGACGAATCAACATTTAAATTTCCAATTCAAGATAGAGGAGAGTACATGGATGAGGAAATTAAAATGAAAAATATCCCACCAACTATATTACCAAACTTTTATGGTATGGCATCTGAAGACCCTGATTCATTTTTGTTTGAATTTGATATAGTATGTCGAACCTATGGATATACAGATGATTCTCACAGACTTCGACATTTTCCTACTACATTAAAAGTAGCAGCACATAGGTGGTTCATGGGATTAGGTGACCACTCCGTCACTAATTGGGATAACATGAGAAAAATCTTTTTGAAAATGTATCAACCTTACTATCGATCAAAAGATTCTAAAGATGACATCTTTAGAATGAATCAACAAGAAGATGAGACCTTAGAAGAATACTTGCAAATATTTTCATATAATCTACAAAAATCAAAACATAGAGCCATGTCTGTTGGTCTTATTCGAACAATATTTCTTAAGGGAATCCAGGACGAATATCTAGATGACCTCAATCTCATGGGTAAAGGGGACATTTCTAATTTATCTTTTTATGAGATTGTTGACTTGTGTTAGAAGTACTCCAAAAGTAGAGCAAGAAATGGAAGAAGAACTACGATATCTAGAATCACTAAATCTGCCACAGGAAATATTATCAGAGCTGAACTAGACAATCTATTTGAAGATTTTAAAACAAACCTTTTAAGCACTTTGGGGAATCAAATAGACACTTTGAAAGCAAAGAAAAGACAAGATGAACAAGAACAAGAGTTATCTATATTCTGCCCCAAATGCAGACGGAAACATGTCTTGAAAGAATGTCCTTTAGATAATGTGTAGATTTGTGGGTTTTGTACAAAAAATCATGACACTAAGGATTGCACAAAGATGAAAGTTGTGCAGAACTATAATTTGGAAGCCAATGCAGAGATGGAGAACATATATTTCATGGGATCTCGAAGGCCATGGCATCCAAGACCTTCAGGTACGTTTCAAAATCCAAATCCAACAAATTATAACATGCCTTTTCAAAATTCTTGGAATGTTCTTATGCCTTACCAAAATAGGTTTAATCAACAATAGCAAACTTATCCACAACATGGATGGAGAGGATATTCCTAGCCTCAGCCATTTTTTCAAAAACCACCTCAGCAATATCAACAACCATTTCCTCAACCATATCCTTAACACTATTAGCAAAAATATTCTTAGCCAAATCCACAATAATACCCTCAGCAACCAGTTGCTTATCAACAGCAAAATCCTTAGCAAACCTTACCTGCTCCTCCACAAATAAATTCACCACAACTACAATTACCATCCAACCAGCTTCCTAAACCTATGCAGTTACCAGCTCAACCCATATCTAACCCAAATAACTGAATAGATAGACTAGTGTACAGCATGGATGAGGGACCATCATACCCAATTCTGTCACTACAAAACATTGAACTAAGGTTAGGTTGAATTCTACAAATGGAACCTCCACCTGTTCCAATGCAGTCACAAAATGAGATTCAAATTGATGAACAAGAAATACCAATACATAACAAAAAAAATGATCCAACACACAGCAAACAAAATGATCCAACACATAGCAAACAAAACAATCCAAAACAGGGTCAACAAATCAAAACTATACAATCACCTCCATTTCCAGAGCAGTTACTTCAACCAAAATTACCCATACCATTGCCATAATTCAATGTTCTTGATGAATTGATAAATGTGCATGTCAAAATGCCATTACTCCAGGCAATCAAGGATATTCCAATTTATACCAAAGCCATTAAACAAATATGTCTCAAAAAGCCTACAAAGAAAATATTTAATCCACAAACAATACATGTTATTGGCAATTTAGTTGGCTTAATGTCAAATGTCATTTCCATGGAAAAATATGTTTACCTAGGCATACCTAGAGTCACAGCAATTATCAACAAATTTTTAATTTCAAACACTCTAATTGACTTAGGAGCTGCAATAAACGCTATGACATTAGACACAATGAAAATTTTACATCTAAAAAATTTACAGTCAACACCGATTGTTTTGGAATTAGCAAATAGCTCAAAAGTCATACTTGAAGGGATATTGGAAGATATAATTGTTTCACTGGACTCTTGGGAGTATCCAGTTGATTTCTTAGTACTCCAGCTAAAATCAAACTTAGGAGGACACTCACTCATACTTGGCAGACCATGGTTGGCAACTGTTGATGCATTCATTGGGTGTAGATCGGGTAACATGATTATTTCTAAAGGCACGGAGAGAAAGCAACTTACCTTGTACCCATCAGCCCAAGCTCCATTAGTAACACAAAACTTATGGCTTGATGATAAATACAATGATAAGGAAGAAATATACTCTGTTTTAAGCATCAATCAAATTTCTGATTTTGGGGAAGACAATAATGAATATTTGGTAGAAATGTTTATCTCTCAACCTGATGTTTCAGAGGAATTGAGAAATGAATTATACATTGTGGAAGATCAAATATTGGCACAGAGATTTCAAGAAACTTGTACCATATATTCTTTGAAAACATTATTTGAAAATATATTTCCAATCAACTCCATTACAAACACACAAAGCAAGACTGTAGAAATCAACCCAGGAAAAAAATGAACATTGGGGCATTTCTAGAAATATCTCAAGAATAGAAATTTATTGACTTGCTGACCAAATACCAAAATGCATTTGCTTGGGACTACACTGACATGCAGGGAATTCACCCGGAGACTTTCACTCACCATATCTATACAAACCTTTCGTAAAGTCGAAGACTTTAGAATTACAATTGTATTAATTAAAGAGTAAAGAGTGGTTATTCTTTCTTTATTCACTCTCTAGTTAATGACATGATACAAGTGGGTGGTCTGCCTAAAAATAGAGATGTCGTAGAACCAGAGACTATAGAAAAGAAATCCATGTATTTCTTCGGTGTTGTGTTCATTCTTTCTGTTATCTCTAGTTACCGACCTATATGAGTCATTACTGAAAAGAGGTTCATCGTAGGACTAGAGACTAGGGAAAGAATACCAAGTTTAGAAGGACCAAAGCCAAAAGAGAAAGACTTCTAATTAATGTACGGAGTGACTTTCTTCTGCCCCAGGAGAGGAGTTGTGTCTTCTCTTTCTACTATGGATCCAACCAGGAGCTTACCCCTGTCACGTTTGAATTTCCCATTCAGGAAACGGAGGGTATTGTCCAAATGAAAAAGATTTCAACTTCCGCTTGCCCAACTTCCATGGGTTAATGGTTCCCACAGCTTGGTTCCTTCGAATGCTTGTGGGTATGCTTCACTCCGACCATAGTATTCAACTAGTGTGGTAGCGACAGAGAAGGATGAACCGCATGCTTAAAGAGATTGTAAGACATGAATTTCAGAAGTTACTGAAAGTAAATTTCATTTACCCCATCTTTAACAGCCAGTGGGTATCTCCACTAGTGATATCCCCCAAGAAAAATGGTAAGTGGTGAGTTTGTGTTAACTACAGAGAACTGAATAAAGCCACCCTTAAAGACTTTTTTCGATTTCCATTTACTGATCAAGTTTTGGATACATTGGCTGGAAAAATATCATTTTCCTTCTTGGATGGTTTTAACGGTTACAATTAGATCAGCATAGCCTTAGAATACCAAGACAAAACAACATTTACCTGTCCCCGGGGCACATATGCTTACAAAGTTTTACCATTTGGCTTGTGCAATGCTCTAGCAACATTTCAAAGAGCAGTCTTAGCAATTTTTGCTGATCTGGTCCGTGAGCGTGTTGAGGTATACATGGATGATTTTTCAATATATGGTGATTCCTTTGACAATTCTTTGCAAAATCTTGAGAAAGTATTGAAACGATGCATTGAAACCGGCTTGTCTTTAAGAAATGAAAAATGTTATATGATGTTTAATGAGGGAATAGTATTAGGACATCATGTTTCTTCTGAGGGAATCAAGGCAGATCAAACCAAAATTCAAATTATTGTCAAATTGCCAATTCCAACAAATCAAAAAGATGTAAAAAGCTTTCTTGGTTATGCAAGCTATTATAAGAGATTTATTGAAAACTTTAGTAAAATAGCTTTGTCTTTGTTTAATCTCCTCATAAAAGATGTATCTTTAAATTGGAATGGTAGTTGTCAAACTACTTTTGGGAAACCCAAAGAAAATTATCCACCTCTTCTGTTTTGAGGGGACCCAATTGGACTTTACCTTTTCACATCTCAATTGATGCATCTGATACAGCAGTAGGGGCTTCATTAGGGTATAAATAAGATGCTTTAACTTATGCCATTTACTTTATAAGTAAGAATTTGACTCCTGCTGAACTCAACTACACAGTAACTGAAAAGGAAATGCTTGCAATCATACATGCAGTGAACAAATTTCATCGCTACATAACTGGGTATGAAGTATTTGTTCACACTGACCACTCTGCCATTAGATACTTAATGAACAAACTTATAACTAATGGCAGGATCACAAGATGGTTATTATTACTGCAGGAATTTAATCTCACAGTGTTGGACAGACCAGGGAAAGAGAACCAGGTAGCATATTACTTTTCTAGACTACGAAATCCAGGTGGAGTTGTTCCAGTTGAAGGTTCATTTCCTTATGAACACTTATTTTCAATTTCAGTGTTAACCACATGGTATGTTGATTTATCTAATTACTTGTCCACAAGAGAAGTACCTCTATCTTTCAGCTCAAAGGAGAAGAAAAGACTCATCAAGCAAAGTGCAAGATATTCATGGGTTAATGGCGATTTGTTTTATACTAGTTATGATATGATTATTAGAATATGCATTAGAGAGGATGAAATTATTGACATACTAAAATAATTCCATGATCAACCTTGTGGTGGCCATTTTGCAACCAAGAGGATGGCACACAAAATACTTATCCTTGGCTACTATTGGCCATCAATTTTCAAATATTCAAAGAAGCACATGAGAAGTTGCGGCAGCTGCCAACGCATGGGCAGAACAACAACCTCTGATGAGATGCCACTATAGCCACAAATAAATCTAGAGCCATTTGAAAAATGGGCTCTAGACTTTGTTGGACCCATTAATCCAACATCCAAAGGTAAGAAGGACATCTGTGTGTGTACCGATTATGTGACTAAATGGACTGAAGCAAAGGCACTTGTAAGGGAAACTGAAAAAACAGTAGTCAATTTCCTTTTTGAAGAAATATTTGTTAGATATGGAGTGCCCAGAGAGATAGTAACAAACCAAGGGACTCAATTCACTTCCAGACTGGTTCAAGAAATCATTGACAAGTACAAAATCAAACACAGAAGGAGTACACCCTACCAGCCACAGGCCAATGGCCAAGTGGAATCTACAAACAAGACACCAGAAGGGATCATGACTAAAGTAGTGGCCACAAATAGGAAAGATTTGGAAGATAAGCTCAATGAGGCACTCTAGGCATATAGAATCACCTGGAAAAACACAACAAGATTTACACATTTTCAGCTAGTGTATGGCAAAGAAGTTGTGTTGCCAATATAATTTCAAATACATACTTACAAAGTGGTTGTAGACTTAGGAATAGACCTCTCTAAAGCACAGCAAGAAAGAATCATGCAATTGAATCAGCTGGACAAAATGAGACAGGAAGCAGTGGAAAGGACAACAATGATACAACAGCAAAGGAGATAGTGGCATGATAAGTTAATCAAGAAGAAAGAGTTTCAAGTTGGTGGCTGGGCATTACTCTTTGACTCAAAATTCAAAGACTACAAAGCCAAATTTACAACCCATTGGATTGGCCCCTATGAAATCATTGAAGTCTTTGAGAATGGATCAGTCAAACTCACTACAATTGACCAAGAAGGACGAGCATTTCTAGTAAATGGACACAGGTTGAAGATTTATCATAAGCCTGTCAGCAAAGAAGATTTCATGAAGATAGTGACACAACAAAATGAGGTTCAGATAGTACAGGAGTATGTTGTAATATCTATGCCTTAACTTATCTTTCTGCTTTAGAATTTTCAAAAATAATTAAAAAATTAAAAAACAATAACAGTTTAGATGTGAAAACCAGACTCTAGCACACCCTAAATAGGAATTCTTACAGGAAAACCAAGAAATTGGCCAATAAGAATACATTTTCTTTTTCATTTGTATTTCCAAATAAAATCCTCTGTTATTTACAGTTCACAATGATGACTTGAGGACAAGTCATATGATCAGTAGGGGAGGAGAAAAGTTTGAACCTTTTCATACTTTTTCATCTCCTTATTTTCAGAATTTTATTACAGCAGAGGAAGGAATTTGTTTTACTTTCATTTTTCAGTAGACTTTTCGACAGAGCATTATTTTTCAAGATGGGAACTGTTAAGAAGAACACATCAACAAAGGGACTTGTTATATGCAAATTATCAAGATGGGACCTGTTAAGAAGAACACATCAACAAAGTGACCTGTTATATGAAAATTTTCTAGATAGGACCTATTAAGAAGAAGAACATTGCACTTAAGAGAGAAAAGGACTGCACCATCACATTCTGCTATGCCTAAACACATCAAACAAGTCAAATAGAGTTATCTTTCAAACAAGGAAGTATCTGAAGGCTATAAGAATTTTAATTTTAATACTTTAATTTCTTTTATTAATTCCAATTTTTAAATAGTGGTTCATGATGTTTATTTATTTCAGTTTCAATTATCCAGCCTGTCCTATATCATACATACTCATTTTTTTGTCTGATTTATTCCTACTCTTAAAATCTAGGTATCATAACCTATATATCCTATTTTCCATTTTGTACATAAATCCTTAAACCTAATCCTTAAAGCCTATACTCTTATCTTGTACATACCATTCCACTTCAACCACTTTAATCTATCAATCATATGTACCAACAGATCCATTAAAACAAGCATATTCAAGATCTAATCAAACAGTCAAAAGCCACAGATCAGAAGCTACAGATCAAAATTTTTGAGGTACAGGTCGAGGTCCAATGATTTGTATAGTTATGAAGTTATATAAAAAATTTATGGTTTTTAACCTAAAAATTTAAAAAAAAAACACACATTACATATGTTATGATGACATATAATTGGAAAGGGTATTGCAGTAAGATTATGACAAAATGTCATCATAATAGAGATCAACGACTAGTTAGAAGGAACCATAATGATTCTTAGGCTCACAGTCTTAGCCAGGGTTCATATCATACCATCATACCCAATTTCATCATTTAAATTAAACATGATTGTTGCTCATAGCTATCGGGCTTATTATTATGAAATCATTGTGTAAGGAACCAAAGGCTCATCATTAAATGTTGTGTGAAGGAACCAAGGGTTCATTACATAATTGAACGTTGTATGAAGGCAGTAAGGCTCATCATTAACGTAAACGTTGTGTTGAAAGAGTTAAAGTGAATGTTGTGTTTATTGTGGAGTACTGGTAAGAGCCCGAACACATATGAAGTGTTGTTTTCTTTTCTGAATGCCTGAGAAACCTCTCTGAGGTATGCGTATGATGTTACGAGTATGTTGACAATGAAAATGTCAACATACGAGTAAGAAAGGCCACGGCATGCAAGATAACTCTATAGGACTGGTCAAAATGGAGTTTCCAATCCAAAAATAGCAACATCTTCCACTTGAACAGAGACGAAAAGGCATACGCATAGCACTCAGGACAACGTAGGCTCAAGTAGTTTTCTTGCAAAAAATTTGGTAAATTTTTCTTACAATATAGGGTAAAAGAAGTAAATGTTTCTCACAACAACATTTTTCTTACAACACAAGGTAAAAAGAGGTCAATTTTTTTATTTTTTTCTCATAGTAAATAGAAAAGAGCCAAAAGAATTCAACCTTTCCAAATTGCACAATGACTACATAGACATCTTTAGAGAAAAATAGTGGTTAACATTCTTAGAAAAATTCAATGGTCATAATGAGTTAACAACCATGGAATTTTCCTCTTCATTCACTGGAGAAAGAGCCACTGTAGGGAACCTACCTTTTAGAGTCTTAGAGGATACAATTGCCCAGGCTATAGGCATAAGTCCAGAGGAAGAGAAGTATTTCAAAACAAAGCAGTTTAAGGAGAAAATCTGGACACATTTTGTATCTAGAACAAGGGTATCAGCAGTTAATTGGAAGTCAAGATTCCTAGGAGTTGGCTCATTCATCCATGGGATGAAATAGTCTATGTGATTCAGAAATTCATAACATGTGAGGGCAGATACAGTATAGTGTCCCTTTATCATATCAAACTGCTAATGCATATAATGGGAGACGTGTTATAGCTTGCCTTATTTTTTTTACAAAGCATAACTAAGATGTCTAAAACTATGTCCACATGGGGTAGCTCAAGCGGCAATGGCCGTGGAAATGAAGTCTCACTGAACCGGAAGTCTTGGGTTCAAATCTTGGGCTACCCTTCCCCCATTGAGGGGTACTTAATGGACATGTAAATCAGAGAGTCCCACCCCAGCCTACAAAAAAAAAAAAAAGATGTCTAAAACTATACAAAAACAGAGAAGTAACAAGGATAGGAGCTTATATCATTTTGTTTAGGTGAAAATCTTAATTGAATTTGAATTACAATTGATAGGTGTGTCATGGAAAAAAAATTGGTGACTAATGAATTTATAGCAGATGAAGAGCAGAAAGGGCAGTAAAATCCAAAGGAAGTGTTAGCGCTTGGAATTCACCTAGGCTGAGATAGACAAACTCTCAAGGCTACATCAAACCATTTCACCTCGTAGCTAGCCCTACGAGGTATGAGAAGGCTCTCTCGGGTCAGATTCGGTAGATCTTTCAATATGATAAGCTGACCAATTAGGATCAAAGATATTAGGCTAGTAAATTGATAAGGGGGGTTGATTTAAAGATTTTTGGGTTTTTGGTGGCAATTGGAGGGAGTGCAATTCAGGGTGCGGGGATTGAGCACAGTTTTTGCAGGGGGATCTTTGGGGCAAGGTAGGAGTGAGCGCTGATGCCTTAATCTGAGATGGATGATCAGGGATGATAGAGAAGGAGCTAAAGAGGGCAAACAACCATTTGAGTCCTCTCTAAACAGTAGAAAACATAAATTTTGAACAAACTAAAAAGCTGAGCATGTCAAAGCATGTATTCAAACTTTACCACTTCATCTGTCCAAATAGAAGCAAAGAGAGATGTAGAATACATAAACAAACTTACAAGAACATGTAGAGAACACACCATCAACACTACAATCCACAAGGATGTCTGCAAAACCCTGGCCTTCTTCCTCTTTAAATTGCAAAGATAGATGTACAATATACAATGAAACTTTCTCCCACAAGAGTCCAACCTTCCAACCCCTCAAAATGACTAAAAAAATACATAATATAGGCAAGCTAACATCTTCCCTTGCCTCTAGGGGTCGAGCTCATCCTTCTAGGAGCAGTTTGAACTAATTCCAAACTAAGCACTAGATAATAGGCAGCTCAACAACTTGCTTCTATTACTTAGCTAACTGATTCATGCATTAATTATTCACTTTTTACATCAAGGAAGCTTCTAGAAGAGTAAAGAGAGGTAAAATCTATCAAAGTGCCATGAAAATATTACATTTATCCATCATCTACAAGTAAAAATAATCAACCATAGTCAAAACAGTGGTTTTTGACCAAAAAAGTCAATTTTGGCAAAGTTAGCTCTCACATCCGCGCCCCCTGGCTCTCACGTCCGTGCACCTTTGTAGCAACTTTTGAGTGGGTTCCACTGGTCCAAATAAGGTGCAAGATGGCTCATTGGAAATATTGGTCTATCTAATTTCCATCCCAAGTGGAATTTCTAAATTTGGAGTTGTTTTTCCCCCTCAAAAACCATTTCTCCCCCAAGGTCACTTTCTGCAACTCAAAAAGTGGGCAGAAAGTCATTTTTTTGATGTATTTTGAGCTTTTGGAGGCTCAAAGCTCAAAATTAGGCTTCTCCCAAGTATTGGTAATTTTTTTCTTTGCATGCCCTTTCCAAAAATGCCAAATTTTCAAAATTCCGAGCAGTCCTCCAAAATAGTCTCACCCGGGGTGAGACCATTTCACAGGAAAAACCTGTAATTTTACCAAAAATTTGCAAAATGCTCTAAAATTATCAAAATTTACAGATTTTGATGCTAGATCAAGGCTGATCAGTACCATGATGAGTGAAGGATGCCTTAGCCAAGATGGAGAGTGGATTTGTCCTTTTCTTCTTCTTCCGGGCCTCTGACAACTTTCGTTGGAGAATTTTCATTCTAGCCTTGAAAACATGCAATCTTGCCCAGTAGTGTGTTTTCATGTTGCATAGTAGCTCTTTGTCATGATTTGCCTTTTCCAACAATCTCTCCAAATGTGCATTCACCCTGATAAGCATGGACTCCCGATTAGCAGGCAATGGGTCACCGGGCCTCCTACGGTTCAAAGTTCGATCACTGCGGATCCTCCATAGCTCATCAAGTTCTTT
>APFE031664007.1:21640-173039 GCA_000404065.3 Pinus taeda | reverse complement strand
GTGGATCGGGCGTTTTCCTTCGTTTTTGTGTTTTGGCCAACCGTCCTTGGAGCACCTTCGTTCTCGCCGATATTTTTGGCATTTCTCTCAAACCATGACACCTGTGTAAAAAGTGAAAGAATTTTTTCTTCTTTGACAAAACCCTCTCTCAGTTTTCCAAAATTCATATTTAACTGCTCTGAAACATCATTTGAGTGAAACTTGCCCCGATGTGTGAAACAAGGAATTTTGTCGAAATGAAGCAAAATGAAGGGGATAGGGGACTTCTAAATTCTTGGGAAATTTTTGGGAGTGGGGAGGGATGTTAGGCAGTAGGGGAAAGTGGAATCTCAGAGATTGAGTGAGGGGAAGGGGTCCAAAAGGGCGACACACAGGCCCAACCTAGAAAATTGCCAAGTTGTAGCTAGAAACTAGGGTTTGTGCAAAAATGAGGAATTTGGGGGATCTGAGTGTTGGGTAGTGTTTGATAAGGTAAATTAAGGATAGGGGAAGGTGTATGAACATCAGGAAACAAGTTTTGCCGATGATTTGTCCGCCCAAGAGAAACTGCCTTCAAAACCCTAAGAGAGGGAAATGACCTTGCCTGGGCGCAACTGAAGCATGATCAAGGTATCAAATGACCCATTAGAACACTGACATGGTAATGAAAACCTATATAAAATGATGATAGACTCAGCTAAATGATGACATAGACCGCCATTTGGACAACTTTAGAAGGAGTGAAAGCAAACCCTAGACCTAATGCCTAGTGACCAAATTTTGCTTGAAAACTCACTGAAATGACAAAATTTGACCTTGACACTTCAAAATAACTTTGTAAGAGTATATTTGATCACTGGAGGAAGGCTGTAAAGACTGACACTAACAGGAAGGGCAACAACATCCAGAGTTATTAATTCATGTGGATGATATAGAAGAGGAATTTTCAAAGCACAGACACAGTATCTCTTCTCCATCCAGAAGCAATATAAAGACAAGAAGAATGGTAAGAGAGGAAATTGAGAAAGCTGAGTAGGACAAAAATTTTACCACCTACACAAGGAAGTCCATAAAGACTAAATTTGGTCAAAGAGTGAAAACAGTGGAAGAAGATGATATTTTACAATAGCCTCAGTATAATTATATAAAAGGATTGGAAACAAAAGATAAGGAGAAGGAACCACAAGAACAAAAACTTTCAGGTAAGAAGAAAAGGAAGTTGGAAGGAAAGTTGAAAAATCACAACAGAAAATATGGAGTCTGAATTTTTGGAAAGGGTGGTGAAGAGAGAAAATGAAAATCTTAGAACTCAAAGCAAGAAATTTCAAGATGAAAATGAAAAGTTGAAGAAGAAGGTCAGGAAACTCCAAGCCCACAAGGTTCAGATTGGTAAGAGGGCCTATAAACTGTACAAGTAGAAGAAGGTAATCAAAACTAAATACCATATTTTGAAGAGACAGTACAAGGCCCAAATGAACATCAATGCTCTACTCCAGGTGGCTGAGGCAGAAGCAAAAGCAGAAAGAGGTGTTTGATAGGTTAGAATTCATTTTCATGAGGGCATGCAAAATATTGATTTTGGGGGAATGTTGGTATCAATTTATGACTGACCATTTCACTTAAAAATCCTCTTTTGCTCATCATTTCTTACCATTTAACCTTTATATTTCCTCCATAACCTTTAGGAACTGAATGGTATAATTTCATTGTCAATATTTTTATTTTGAAAATAATTTTTGACATTGTTGTGTTAAAATTGAAATTTTCTAGAAAATTACAAGTTGTAACTTCCTGTAATCGTTAAATGGTTTGACATGTTGCATAACAGGATGGCAAATTTGAGGATTGTAGGCATGAGCCTAAATGTACAAATATGGTGGATTACCTATCCACTTCTAGATTTGAAGAATATAGGTGGCCGGTCAATGTTGGTCAAACCTAGCTACTTTAGCAGAAATTCTAGATTTTGTGAACATAATTTTCTATTTTTGAGATTTTTGCCTAAATGGAGGATCTGATCCAATTCGACCTCCTTTGATGTAATTGATAGGATCTTATTAGGATAATAAGGAGTATGGATAACTTCTTTTTGTTATGGATATCCATGATAAATAACTCAAAGGGAGAACTATGTTTTTTTTAGTTTTATATATACATATGAAAAACTTGGAAACGTAGTTGATGTATTTTCTCCAACTTAAATACAAACGAATAGTATTGAGTTCATCTTATGCTTTTAGATCCAATAATTTTCTTCATTTGAGTTAGCCTACAGTGTGCTTGCAAAGTGTGGAAGGGTCTCTACTACGGAGTTGGTACACTTCTTAAATTTTCTTTATAAATTGCATGGATAGATTTGATATTTAGAATTTGTTATTTAATTCATATGCTACAAGTTCATGCAATTGAAAAATTGTTAATTGAAGAGATTTGTATTTGTTGTGAAAGATCTTTGTAAGAATTCTCAATCAATATTCATCTTGAAGTTGACAAATATGTTTGTTATTTTATGATTTCAATTTTAGAGTTAGTTCATAGTTCCATTTCATTGATTAAGATTTGTAATTGCAGAATTCAACCTATAGTTAGATTAATGAACCTTGTAAGAGGATCAACTATTATTTATTTCCAAAGTTGCTTATCTCATTCATTGCTTTGACTAGTTGAGATTTAGAAATTGTTTTGAATTGTTATGACTTAGGATTGGAAGGTATTCTATAGAGTAAAGTTCTTGTAAGGGAATGATAGAATCTTCAACAAGTAATTAATACTCTATTTTGTTAAATAGGAAATCAGATTTCAATCAGATTTGTTTTCATCTAAATCAATGCTTAAGTGTTTGAAAAAGACAAGGAGACACCTCTTGTAAGAGATCATTGTTAATTTCACTTCACTAGGCTATCATTATAACACTAGATCTTTCTAGATCTATATACATTAGGTAAGTGCCTCTAAGTGTACCTACTCAGGTTGAAAAAAGGAATTAAAGCTTAACTTACCTTAGCAAGTAAATCCCAACAGCCGTACTGGCCTCTAATCCCGTCCAAGATCTCGAGCGATTTTCCCAAGTTTGATGGGAAAGCAAAAGAAGATCCTCAAGCCCATGTGATGACATATCACCTCTGGTGCTCTTCAAATTCCTACGTTGACGATTCTATTTGTCTCTGTCTTTTCCAATGAACCCCCATAGGTGTTGTAGCCAAGTGGTATATCGAGCTCCCTCAAAGTACTTACCATGAATTAAAATCTTTATCCATGCATTTCCTCATGCAATTCCAGTTGTCGATTCGCTATGAAACTGGCACCTATTTTCTCACATCACTTAAGCAAGATACTAAGACACGCATCTCTAATCACATCCATGAATGGAGACATAGATGTTGCCTGATCAAATTTGAGTTTGTTGATCAATTGCTCTCCGAATGGTTTACCAAGTCATTCATCCCTCCAATTGCTCACGATATAGCTATGGGTGGATGTGTTACCAAAGAACAATCCATTGCTCATTCCCAGTACTTAGATCTCATTTATTCTCAGTCTGGCACTTTGTGTGATTTATTACCCAATGCTCCACGGCCATCATCCGATCCCACAACATCAAAGTCACATGTTACACCTCTTGTTGATGGAGTAATTGGTTCAATGTCCCAGACCCATGCCAAATATTCTTCTAAATAGAAATCGGTCTCAAACACTGCTTCCAATAGTTCCTCCCAGAATCCACCTGGCCCTGGTAAAACCTCAGAGGTCCACGTTGTCCAGTCTACCACAGTGGACAAATCCTTGAAAGGTAAGAACAAAGGCACAGGCAAGGGTACATTCGATGCCCCAAAACATGGTCCTCCTAAGTCGTCTGTTGGTGATTCTACCCAATGAAAGCCTAAGTATCTATGCCTCATTTGCGAGGAGGATCAATATACTAAGGATGTCCTTGATGGTTAGAAGTTAGTTGTTTTCTCAAAGGGACCCCAGCTATCCTAAAAGATCCATTTCTGTCTCATTAGACTCAAATGGTAGACCAAATTCAATGATCGGCTTCCTCAGGATCTCAAGTGTTCATGATGGGTACGCCTATTATTGTGGCTACTATATCAAAATATTACCAAACCCCTGCTTCGATAGTCGGGAAAGAGAAAGAGGCCACCCCTTCTTCTTCAACCCCAAGTTCTAGCCCTCTTCACATCGAGCACCCTAACCCTGATTCTACCATTCGACCACCTTCTCGAGTTGTGCTAAGGAATTCCTTGAACAATCCTAATGCTCGAGTCATTCAGCACTATAATATTGTTGAGGATTTGGCTCAGGCACCATCAGCTATGTCTTCTCTCGAGGTCCTCCAAAGATGTCTGTCTCAGCATAAATCACTATTGTCGGTTATTGGGGGAATTGATCCTACCGATTACAACTTGATATGTTTTGATATAGAAAACCACGTTCTACGCCTGCCTCATCAGATTGTCTTTCTCATTCAGGTGATCATCAATGAGAAAACCATTCATAGGATTGTCATCGATGAAGGTGCTTCTACTTGCATCATGTCAGTCTCTTGCTGGAAGGCAATTGGTTCTCCTACTTTGAACTAATACCTTAACACTTTGGAAGCTTTCGACGGGCATGATTTGCGACCCTTCGGTGTCTTATCCAACCTTGCCATTACTTTGAAGGGAAAGACAGTACACGTTGAGGTGGAAATTGTTGACGCTAATCTCAATTATAATCTTCTACTTGGATGGAGCTAGACCCATGCCATGTATTAGGTAGCCTCCTCCCTATTCCACATGATTTGTTTTCCCCGTCAAGGGAAGATCGTCACAGTTCACTAACTGTCCTTCTTTGTCTCTTCCTCCTCGGATGACAATGTTCTGTATGTCAAGCACATTGGTACTCCTTATGACAATGTGGGGGTAGGTCTTTTTAAAGATTCTGTCTTAATGGGAATTTTTTTTCTCCCACCTCCTTATGTTGACTCTATCAACATGACCTCGGTCAAATCTAATCCTTGGGTCATACCTTCACCAGATCTTGTTGATGCCTGGGGCATAGTTGTTCCCCTTAGTCTTGCTGAAATCAATTACGTGGAAATTGTTTTGGCCTCAAGCTCTGTATCCTCTGATTTTCCTATTTCGAGGACTTCCCTCGCTGTGTATTCTCAGTCCCCGTGGCTTGGTGCTTCGGAATCTCCTGATACCTTAGTTGAGACTTTTCTTACTGAAAAGAGTATCATGGAAGTAATGTCTCTAGAGGAACCACCTTGGAATGATACTCATCATCGTTCCTCATTCCTGCCTCACCCGAAAGTCATGTCTAGTTGTCTCGAGGAGTTCTCTTCTTAGTTTCCTTCCCTACCACTTCAAGCATCGATATTGACTCATGAAGTATGGTCGGAAGGAAATTTTGGTAATACCATCATGTATCTCCAGACGTCCATGCTTTGGTCTGCATTTACTAAGGATGATCACCGACAGATTCGGCATCACTCCTAATCCTACCGTATTATTGGAGATACTTTATACCGTGTCAGTGTCGATTGAATTCTTCACCGATGTCTTACTCTCGAAGAGGCTGAGAGAGTTCACAATGACTACCATTCTGGGGCATGTGGCAGTCATATGTCTAGATAAGCTATTGCTCAAAAAATCCTTCGCGTTGGTTATCTATAGCCATCTGTTTTTAAGGATTGCATCCTTGTTGTTTGCAAGTGCCACGAATACCAAATTTACCAGCGCAAGATGCGCGCTGCACCCGCTCACCTACACCCTGTCATTAATGTCAATCCTTTTTCGAAATGGGGCATTGACTATGTGCCATGTAACCCTCGTTCGACTGAGGGGTATGGTTATATTATCGTTGCTATGGATTATTTCACCAAATGGGTCGAAGCGATGCCTACATACTCTGCAGAAGTAAAACACAACTCAATTTCTTTTCAATCACGTTATTTCCAGGTTTGACGTACTCAAGCCATTATCACATACCATGGCTCCCATTTCTGAGATTACATGATGGTTGAGATGACCTCTACGTTGGTTTTGCGCCACGATGGCTCAACCCCATATTACCCTTAGGCCAACCGTCAAGTTGAAGCTGTGAACAAAGTTTACAATGCTTCATCGTACTATTGGGATGCACAAGTCCAATCGGCATCTCATGCTCTTTTCATCTTTGTGGGCTTATCGAACCTTGACCAAGGACACAACTAGTTTCACACCATTCCAGCTCGTCTATGGCTTGGATGCAACATTACTGATTGAATGTAAAATTCCTTCACTCAAGCTAGCTATCAAACTTCTCCCCAAAACCTCACCTCAAGAGGAGTGCCTCTTATATTTACAACGGTTGGATGAGACTTGTCGCCTCACTGCTTTGGTCATCGAAGCATAAAAAAAGTGATTCAAGTAACATTTCGATCGATCGATCTCCCCTCGCACATTCTCTGAGGATGATTTGGTTTTACTATACGATCAATCTAATGATAAGCTGGGGGCAGGCAAGTTCAAACCCGTATGGCATGGGCCCTACATTGTTAAACGAGTGTTGTAGAAATGGGCCTATGAGCTAATTGATTATGAAGGCAATCCTTTTGGACAAGCCCTGAAATGGGCTTTATCTCAAAAAGTACTATGCTTAGGTCATCTTGCATGGTTACTTGTGTACATTAGGGTGTCATTCATTTTTGTGCAGTGTGGTTTGTTGTGTTATTTTTCAAACAGCTTTCCTGTTTACTATGTCTTTCCCTACTTTGCAGATGTATGTGATAAATCACATCGGTTTCGCTGATGGTGCTTGTCGTAGTACCCAAAATCTATCCTCCGCGACATGGGAAATTTATGACACTCATGGTGAGTTGATTGATCTTCAAGGTATTTGTTTAGGTCACACAAATAATAACATTGTTGAATACAATGCAGTCATTGAATTTTTGTTGAAGGCCATCGCTCTTGACATTTGGGAATTGGTTGTCAACTTGGAATCATAGCTTGTTGTCCTTCAACTCAATGGGAAATATTTCGTCAGAAACCCTCAAATATTGAGAATGTATCTATGTATTCGTCTATTAGAAATAAATTTTGATTACATTACATATCACCATATTCCTAGACCCATGAATACATTGACAGATGCATTAGCTAATTATGTGTTGGATAGACATTTACAAAACATGTGAGAAGCCAAAACAAATCATTTGTACCATAGTAAGAAAGAATATACAACATATGTATACATATATATATATGGCGATAATGTTTGATACATCAAAACCCCAAAAATAATGTGTGTGTTCAAATAACATCCGCGACTTGTAGGCCTCAAAAATATAAATGTTGAACCTAGGAGCTAATCAGCATGGTGATCATGGTAACATGAAATTGCTCATTTCACACATGTAAGCAATCGACAGATCCGATCTGATACCCCCACTGTATGCCTCTGGTACTAGCATGGTATGTCTCCCACCCAAGGATACTCTGGGATACCACAATTCAACCCCTCAAGGTTCCTCGTGATCAACTCCTCATCGTTGCTCCCCTCCTGATAAGGAGCAACATCAAGCTAAGGTGTGACATGCCTAGCTATTGAGGACATCCCGATAGGATGCTCTGGTCCAACATCTGCATTGATAAAACAAAATGTTATAAACACATATATGTCAAAAACAATTGAAAAATCAAAAAAATAAAAATTGATTTTTACCTTCATTGTCGAAATCCTACCCATCTAGCAGCAGCGTGTCCGAATCTCTGCAGAATTCAGTACCGTTATATGGCCAATCCTCCACTATGATCAAATGTCGACGTAGCCATGAAAAGAAGGTAGGCCTGTAGGAATATGATGGCCCCCAATGATCCTAGGCATCAAATGATTCCAACGGGCCATCCATGGGTCTTGTGGCATTGGTGGATCTACCTCAGTCAGCTGGTACTGGAACAACGAAACCTGTTCCAAGAAGAAAGTCACTAGTACAGACCTGAAGCAAAATTTCTTCAAATTCCCTGCCTTAGCTTTTGACAGCTGGCGTTTCATGTTGATCTTCATAGATTAAGCCCAATTGAAGATCATCGATGTTGTACAGTGAATAGCATATAGAAATTTTGACTTATTAGTGTCGTGCTCTACTTGGGACCCAACCACTCTGTTGATAGTCAACAATAACACTCTTATATCTTGCATAGTGGCAATCCCAATCTTGTCACTCTTGGATTTGAGGGCTTCTAGGCAATGTTTGGAAAGTAGCATGGATATTCTTGCCCCAATCAATCGTGACCCATATAGGTTGACTAGGTCCCCTCTCTAGGACAATTTTGTGATGAAATAGATGTCTAAAGTTTATAACTCCAGCTCCTGGTCACCAATCATAAATATTTCTTGATTTATGTCCTAGAGACTAATCAGGTATCGAAGCAACACAGGTTGAGCCCGCATCCCTGCTGTGAGAAAGAACTTGAGGAGCCCATAGTTCGTCAAGGCATCCAAGCAATTTGGATCATTCATTGCTTGAGTGTCCACATCTTCGTTCTCATGTTCTTTCCAGTCTACCATTTTCGATGATTATTTCCTGCAAAAACCATGTATTCAAGTCAATAATCATTTTTGACAAGTAAAATTTGAATTCAAATGGTGGATTTGAGAGGACAATGGCTTTTTCTTTGTTTAAGGCGTCGATGCACCTATTTTATAAACAGTGGCACCGAAGACAAGGTTGGGAATTTTAACAACCCTCGAGCGGCGTGATTCCATGCCTAGAAATCGTGCCAACCGAGGGTGAATTTTATTTGCCAAAAACCTCCCTAAAAAATCCAGAAAATGGATAACAACAGGAATAAACAACATGGAAATGGAGCTTAGGGACTTGGCTCTTACCTGCAACTAACAGCTCGGAAAATGACCTCCCGAATCCCCCGCAATCTTCTCTAGAAAAATTAGGGCAAAAGTGGGTAAAAGGTTTTTCACAGCAAGGTAAAATGGTAAATGGTAGAAAATATTAACTTTTCCCTCTTTTTATTCAGTTTTTCATAAAATGTTAGGGTTTTTGAGTATTATTGACCTACTTTTCCTCGAGAATTGGATTTACCCTTTTTGTGCAGCGGCAGGTGATGGATGTTCGACGATGGTGCCGAGTCACATTTGAGCTCTTTTCTTGACTCGTAAAACTCAAATGAAAAGATTGCCAAGTATTTTTTCCCTTTTGACTCGTAAAAGAGAATAAAATGGGGGGTCCACTTTCAAGCTCTTTTCCGACCCTTTAAATGCGAAAACATAGCCAAGCCCTTGTCATTTTGAACTCATTAACGGATGTGAAACGTCATGTGCCTAGTATACATTTACCCCTTTTTTGGGCTAGGATGCTCTATTTTCAAAAAAGGTACTCCTTGACTAAAATGATCAAGCGGTTCTCTCAAGTATCGTTTTCTACCATTTTAGGCTCGAGAGACACAAATATATGAAAAGGGACCACATGGAGTTTTATTTTCCGTGTCTTTTTCAAACTCTCTAAACATGAAAAGGATACTGAATTGCACGTTTGTCGAACTCGTTAAAATATTAAACGACATTGGATTCATCACCATGATGAACATGAGCTTCTCCTTCCTAGGGCTCGTTAAACTTACTAGGTCGCATTCGTCCGAAGGATGAAATTACAGTTCAAGCATATGCTATCCCCTTCAAGCTTGCGATTTAAAAATAATTGGGGTACCTACCAGAAATGGTGGGGGGAAACTTGGAAATCCAATCAGTTGTGTCGAAAGCTCACTCTTGAACATGACACTTTCTGCTTTGTGTCGGGTTGGGATATCCTCCTTTTTATCATTGACCTTCCTGGGTTGGGCCATTTATTTTTTCTTTCCATTTGATCTCTGCCATGTCATCATGACCACCGATCCTATGGATCCAAAAGCTGCCAAACTTCTAATCATGTCACCAATATGTTCAAGAGTTTCCCTTTTGCAATTACACTTACCACTGATTCTCTGTATCATCCAAAACCATTTTACATCTTTTTGTCTCATGCCGATGATGTGGGATACATCATGGCCCTCCTTCGACACGATCGCTTCCTATCGACTTCAGCTCATTATCCAGCAAGTTGATCAAGAGATTCCCTTCCGATACCTTAGAGATTGCATGCCCTAATGGCAAGTTCTTCGCACTCAATGACAAGTTCACATTATTGCATTTCGATTGGGGGATTTCACAGGTGTTCGACTACATTTCCTTTATTCACATTCGGTGAATTGTGTTGATAGTACCTTGAGAACCATTTTCATTATTAGTGGTTTCTCTTGTGCTTGTTAATAGTTTTGATATCAACACATCTATTCACATGTTAGAATTCATACTTTGATCGGGTCGTGTTGGAGCGCAAGACCTTGGGCTCGGATTACAAAAGTCCAAGTTGCAAGGTGATGTGACATGATCATGTTCATATACATGTCTCTTTTAGATGGGTGTCTGCGACCATACCATGAGTTTTCATATGTGATCCTTCTCATTATTAGATGGTTGCAACCATACCTTGGTTTCGATATGATCCTCTTTATCGGATGGTTGCGCCCATGCATGGATCCATTTACATGCTCATTCTCTAGATGGATGTGTTTGTACCATGATTCATGTATCATTTGATAGAGTTTTTAGTTATGTATATGTATATGTACTTTCTTGCAGGTTTTTCGACGACAGACTCCGGTTCCCCACACAGATTCATAAATCATTTCACCCCTCACTCTAATTCAACCTTCACGCTTTAGGGGGCATCTGTTACAAAAAAATTTATCATTGTCCCTATACTCGCCGTTCCATGATCTTGGAGGACCTCTACAGTGAACCCTACATGCTTCCTCTTCATGAAGAAACTCCCATTGTGTCCCTCTTCATAAGTAGAACAATTCCCTTTTGCATCGTTTCCCAAAAATCTTATGTTTTTCCCATTTTACAAGACTGGCGTTAATGACCCTTGCTCTCCTCACGCCAATATGAAAGGATTATAACTGTCCCTAGCACTGACCGGAGCGATTGATCCTTGTTCCAGTCGTGCTGATCCTCTTTTGGAAAGTTTTTTAGATAAGGAGCCAAAGCTTCCAACTCTAGAAGCTTCGTAACGGAAGTCTAGTAAATGGTTGGGCCGGATGGAGTTGAGGATGTTAGTTTGGGCTCTTTTCCCCTATTAGGATGGAACTACCTCAAGAGATAATACCTTCTCCCATTATAAGAGGAACCATATCCCATCCATTCATGCTATATAAACCTCCCTTTTTTCCAAGCACAAGCTAGTGTTTATGTTGGTGTGCTAGTGTTAATTAAGTTTGGAGTAATTAGGAAGTTTTTCATAGTTGTAGCTCTCTAGTTGTGTGTGAGGAAGAAGTGTGAAATTGGTTTAGTGTGAAGACTAAAGGGAAAATCCTTAAAACTATCATTGTTGAGGCCATCATGGAATGCTAATGGAAGTGTGTGGAACCTAGATTTGTCGGAGGAGAACAACAACGTCAAGACAATGGTTGTAATCTCTTCTTGATTTAATATATATGAAACTATTGATTGATTTCCTACATAATGTGTCATCTCACATGTTTATGGCTTAATGCTTATTGACTTGTTAAGTAGGTTGAATTACAATTTGTCTATTATCATGGTTGTTGTTTGCTAGTTGTTTACTTGTTTCAGGTGTTCGAAGAAGGAAACAGGAGATAGCTAGAGCAAGTAAGCAAGGTCATAACCAAACGGGATAAGCATACTAATAGGTAGGCCCTCTTAATTGGTTCTAACCTAAGGAAATATTTCATAGAATGTATTTTTAGTGGCTAGACCCGCTATCGGGCTAGAGGAATTTTTTGTGTTCGCACTTAGAATTTTACTTCACCACACTAGGTATGAAACACTAGTTTCATCCCTAGGTCTTTTAGCAAGTCTCTTTCCTTTTAGGATTTGAAGAGAGTGATTTGAGTTGGGTTCTTTTTGAGTTCATCCAATAATAATCATTCATCACTTCCACTCATCCTCTTTGACGAAGTGGTCCCCTTGCATTAGGATTGGTTTTAGTCAATTTCCACAGTATCCTTGCTTATGGTTCATTAGGTCTTTATCAAGCATCCTTAATTTTCTTGATCTTGAGGACTTGTTTCTCGAACTTGCATAAATTTTAGGGAATCCTCCCTAAAGTTTCAACCAATAATGTTAATCGTCCTTATCATAAGAAGCTAGCAATGTGGCCATGTATACAACAAAGAGGAAATTTATCTTTTGAATGAGAGATGGTTTTGTTTCTAGACGAGGAATATGCATTTCCTCATCACTACAAGCCTATGTTTTTCTATCACACTTTAACAATGCTTATATTTGAGGCCATGAGTAGGAACATATTCAAATTTTAATTAAATGCTACAATATTATTCAACATTCAGTTTTCATTAGCCTATGTGAACAAGGATATGATTTTATGCTGTTGAGATCCAAGGTAACAAGATATTGCTTCTAACTCTCCTTGCTTAGTTTTTAAATTCTTGAGATCACATTCAATGCACACATTCCAACTTTCCTTACATAGCTTTATGGATGTTTAACCAACTATTCTTGATTATACTTAAGCGATCAGAGCTAAGGTTGCTTGGCTTAGTTTGATACTCTTAAACAGTGGGTTTTATGTATTCTCCATGTTACAAGAAAATAGGAAAATAAAATAATACAACCAATTTAATAAAGGAAATAATAAACACATATATTTTATGTTATCACTTTGCAACATAACAATATCATCAAATGCTCAATGTGTGATAAAAAATAACATGTTCTCATCAAGTACTTTACATTTTTCCATAGCCATCTATAAAGGATAGGTAATGGTTATGGAAATTACATTCCATTTTGCTGAAGAAGAATGTTCCTACAATGAGATAGTGTACCTAGGAAAATGTTGCTATTGCTATAACTCAAAAATGATTAGGTAAAAAAAAATTCAAGTCAATATTCTTTACTAGTGTTCTTCCTACTTGGGGTTCCTTAGCTTCCATGAAACTTGGTAAAAGAATGCATGAATATATAATAAGAGGAGGATTTGAAGTGGTTGTTAGTGCATGGAATTCGCTTTTACATAAGTATGGAAAAAATGAATGTTGAGTGTTTATCTATTCACAACTTAGGAGGTATGGTGCACTCCCTCAAAGGGTTGTGGGTTCACATAATAACTAGGTTGGTATTAACCATAGAGAAATATAATAAATTAGTCTTGACTAGGTAGGATTTAAGTAAATCCTTGGAAACATATTAATACACAATAATAATGATTACAAAGTGAGGCTGACAATTGTGAAATGTCAAGATTGCGCCATCATTTCAATACTACTCCTTAAGTTGAGCAAAGGGCCATAGGAATGATAAAATACAAATGGGAGAGTTTGTTTAAAATACCTAAATTAGTAAATAGTTATAATTTATTGAAATAAGAAATAGTGTGGGTTTATGTCTATACAACTTGAATACGATGGAGAGAGATTGGTTATAGTGTGAGGTTGCATTTACAAAAATACCTAAATAGAATACATTAAGAGAGTTTGAATATAATTAAGAAAATCTTGAATGCGGTATGAGAGTGGGTTTATGGACACCCAAATCAAGTATCCCTAATATAGATTGAATAAAGTTTGAAAGTGGGTTTTATGAATACTCAACTAAGAGAGTTTGATTAAATTTAAGAGTGGGATTCTTAGATACATGAATTGAATACAACTAGAATGAGTGTTGATTATATATAATTGAGAGTGAAGGATTCTAAATACGACGAAAAGCGGCGAATGCGGGTGAATAGCTAGGGTTATAGGCTTTGCAGGGGTTGTTATCCATGGAAGGACGCAAAGGAGGGAGCTCCACTCCCTCCTACAAGCAGGCTGTGGCCAGCAAGGGTAAGAAACCAATAGAAAATGACAGAGGTCCTTTAGAAGGAAGGAAAAGGAACAATGAAGAGGAGAAAGAGGGTACTAAATCAAGGGAGAATAATAACACAAAAGAAAATGAGGAAGAAAACAAGGAACGGGGAACAAAAGACAAAGCACAAAAGGGACCATGTAAACCCAAAGTTGCGATCACACCCAGAGTAGTTTTAAATGATCATGCTCTGTAGGTGCACAGGGACCACATGCAGACATATGCAATCATTTGTAAATTCATGGGATTATGGCCCACTGAAAAAGCTTTACAAACTTGGATTAAATACCACTGGAAACCAAAAGGAAGCATAGATCTACATCTTGGGTCAAAGGGATTCTTCACTGTGGTCTTTACAAATATTGAGGATAAGGATAGAGTGTTTGAAGGAGGGCCCTACTTCTATGCAGCAGCAGGCCTCTATATGTGGCCATGGATTATGAATTTTGTCCCGGAACGTGAGACTTCTACTTCAGTCCTATTTTGGGTAAGACTCTACTCTCTACCTCTTGATTACTAGCAAACGGGATCGTTATCTGCCATAGGAAATAAATTAGGATGTTTTGTCAAAGCTTTTGAGGCCACTAGAAGGGGAAAATACACTTCCTTTACAAGAATATGTGTGGAGATGGATCTCTCTGGAGCTCTACCGGATGAGGTAATCTTGGAGGTTTTTGATGAAGAATGGGTGCAAACAGTAGATTATAAACATATTCCATTCAGATGTCACAAATGCCATGAGCATGGGCACCTATTTAGAGACTGCCCTCTCAATAAAATAGAGAACAAGAGTAAAGCTAACACAATGAAAGATACTGAAAGCTTTCACACAGTGGTACATAAAGGAAAAGGAGGCAAAAGGGGGCCAAAGCTACATCAAACAGAAGGGCAACATGCTAGTCAGAACAGGTTCCAAGTACTTGAAGAAGAAGAAGTGATAACAAAAGTAGATTAGGTAAAGAGAGGAAGTCCAGTGGAAGAGGAGAAGGAAGAAGATGGGGAACAAACACAAGATATTAATAAACAAAAAGAAAATATGATGAGTGATGCAAAACCGGAGATGGACCAGGAAATGACCCAGAGTGAGATGGAAATGGAGGACCATGAACTACAGGAGATTCTTGATAAAGAACACCTAGATCTGGAAGAATTCTTGAAACAAGGAACCATGGAATGGGTAGACTCGTTACCTTGAGAGGAGTTCAATAGAGTACAACAGTTATTTATATGGAAAACTCAGGCCAAAGGGCTGGAGAGGCAAAGAAACAAGGAAAGTCAGGGTAGCGAAGGTGTGAAAACGATGAAAACCACACCATGATTAGCACCTAGAAACCCAGGAAAGAAAATAGGCAAGAAAAAACAGAACGAGCTATTGATGAAATGTGGAAAGTTAATGATAGATTCAGGTAAGATGAAAGACCTAACCAGCTACTCCTTTACAAGTCTTTAATAATGAAGTTCACTTCTTGGAATATCAGGGGTCTAGGTAGTAAAAGAAAACAAAGATTACTTAGTAATAGAATGAAACAAGAAGCTCTGGATGTGATCTTCATTCAGGAAACTAAATGTTCCATTCAAAAAATAAAAGAAATGCATAGCAAATGGCTCAATCGATTTGAGTTTCTGGAAGTCAAAGCAGAGAATACAGCAGGAGGCATACTCACTCTTTGGAACCCCCAAAAAATTGGCATAATAGATGCTAAGGCATCTAGGGATTATTTATCAGTGGTCATTCAACCTGTGGGAGACAGGGAGACCTACCTGGTCACAAATGTATATGGCCCCCAAAGAATGGATGACAAACTCAGGTTTCTAGATTCTCTAGTGGACCTTAGAGATAGACATGCAGGAATACCATGGATCATGGGGGGGGGGGGATTTCAACATGATCAAATCACTTTCAGAGAAAAAAGGGGGAACCAGAACTCTAAGCAAAGAATCTTTAGCATTTCAAACTTTTATAGATAATATGAAGCTAGTGGACATTGTAACGAGTAATGGTCTCTTTACTTGAAACAACAAAAGAGGAGGAGAGTCTCAAGTGGCCTCAAAATTAGAAATATTCATAATCTCAAAAGACCTTATGCTCATTGACAAGGAAATGATAGCGAGAGTTCTCACTTTCGGAGGCGCGAATCACTGGCTAGTTCAACTGGAGGTCTCCCACCCAGATTTCAACAGCAACATTGCCAACTGGTGGTTAGAAGATTTGAATATTCAGGGCACAAGAATGTTCCTTCTTCACAAAAGACTAAAGCACATCAAGCTCAAGCTCAAAGATTGGAACAAGAATGAATATGGCAATATTTTTGAAGAAAAAAAAGCTGTTGAAGGTAAAATGCAGGAACTCAACCAAGCCCTTATCACAGATGGCTTTGATAAAGTCAGAAGTGATCAAGTTACCAAATATCATCAAGACTAGCATAATTTATGTAAACAAAAGGAAATATTTTGGAGACAAAAATCTAGAGTTCAATGGCTAAAATAAGGAGAGTGAAACACTAGATTTTTCCATAGATCCACTATGGCGAATAGAGCTCATAACAGGATTTCTTCGATCAAGGATGAGGGAGGGAATCTTCTCAATTCCCATGAAGGAATAGAAATTGTGTTAGTCCAGAACTTTCAAGGTATAGCAAAGGAAACCATTTCAGATAGAGAACATTCCATCGGGGACTTAACAAGACATATATCTAGGCTGGTGTCTAGAGAGGACAATTTCAACCTCAATAGGCCAGTGACTAAAGAGGAGGTTAGTGAGGTCCTCAAAGAAATGCAGAATGGTAAAGCGCCAGGCCTTGATGGTTTCAATGTGGATTTCTTTAAAGCTTGCTAGAATATGGTCAAACAGGATATTCTGAATGTAGTGGAAGATTCCAGGATGAATAGAACTATTTTGAAGGTGCTCAATACGTCCTTTATCTCCCTAGTCCCTAAATAGGACATTGCTCAAACTCCTGACAGGTTTAGACCCATAGCTTTATGAAATGTGGTATACAAGATAATATCCAAAGTTGTGGCCAATAGACTCAAACATATTCTTCCTACACTAGTCTCTGTGGAACAATCTGGTTATGTGGAATGTAGACAAATTCTCAATAACATCATTCAAGCACATGTGGTGGTGCACTCATTGACTAGCAATAGGAAGGTTGGAATGATCATGCAATTGGACATAGCGAAATCTTATGATAAATTGAATTGGACCTATATCAGGAGAGTTCTTATTTCTTTTGGGTTTGATCATAACTGGGTTAGATGGGTCATGGCCTTGGTAACTTCTTCCAGCTTTTCAATTTTGGTTAATGGCTCTCCCTCGAAGACTTTTATTCCTTCAAGAGGCCTAAGGCAGGGAGACCCCCTCTATCATTTTCTCTTCATCCTCATGATGGAAGGACTAGGTCGGTCTATCAAGCATGCAAAAGACGTTGGTAAGATTAAAGGTCTCAACTTTCTGACAATGGATTGGCCTTGACTCAACAACAATTTGTTGATGATACCATGCTGCAAGGAATCCCCACGGTCAAAGAAGCTCTTGCGTATAAACAAATCCTGAGTGACTTTGCCATGGCTGCAGGTATGGAAGTTAATCTCTCCAAAACTAAGATTTTTTCTTTAATACTAATATTGTTATTCAGAGGAATATCTCCAGGATTCTAGGCTTTCAAAGGGATACCCTCCCTTCAAAATATTTGGGAGTTCCTCTAAATGCTAAACCTTTTCACAAGAACATTTGGGAGTCAGTGATTAATAAGATGCAAGATAAAATTAGGAAATGGACTATTAGATCTTTAAACTTGACTGGTAGGTTGGTGCTCACAAAGGTTGTTCTTCAATCAATCCCAGTTTTCATGCTATCAGCACTCCCAGCACCAAAAGGAGTCTTACAATAATTCAGATCCATACAAAGAGACTTTTTTTGGGGTAAGGGGGAGGAAAGAAAGAAATGGCCCTTGGTGGCCTAGGATCAAATCTGCAAATTAAAAACCATGGGGGCCTTGGATTGGATGATCCTAAGATTCTTAGCGAGGTTTTAGGGGAAAAATTATGGTGGAGCTAGGTAAAAGACCCAATGGCTCAATGGGCTAGTATCTGGAAAGAAAAATATGCCAGATCTTGGCAAAATATTGATCACATAAGGATTTCTGGGAGTATAAAGGGCTCACACATCTGGAATAAGGCCTAGGAGAACAGAGGACTAAAAACAGCTTCTGGGAAATCAGAGAAGGAAATCTGGCTTTATTTTGGGAGGATAAATGGCAACAAGAACCTATAATGTTAACAGAGGACTTTTTGGATCTCAAGCAAGAGACAAAAACCAAAGGGTTATCTATGGTAAAATATTTTTGGGATCACACCAACAGTGCAGGAAAATGGAGAACTTGGAGGAACATTGATTACAGGGATGACAGCCCCTTGAAAGCAAAAGAAAAGGAACTTATGAAATTGTTGGAACAAAGGAAGATATTAGTGACAGGAGAGCATGACCAACTTAGATGGGGCAACAATAATGAGGGTTCCTTTAATCTTAAGGAGGCAAAACGCATACTCCTTGAGCTGGACTCCCATGTCCCGGATAGGATTTGGCAAAACCTATGGATGCATTAAGGATGGATGAAGATCAAACTCTTCATATGGTTGGTTTATCATAAGAAAATTTTAAATTGGGATAACATAAGAAAGAGGGGTGTTTTGGGGCCTTCCAGATGCCAGCTCTATGAAGCCCAAGAGTAAAACAATGGAGCACCTTCTCAATAATTGCAGTTTATCCTCCTGGTTGTGGGATACTTTTGCTTCCATTTTCCAACATACCAACAGGGACCAAGGGAGTATTATCAATACCCTAATCAATTGGAGATGTAACTTTTTAGATTATGAATTTATGGGCACTGCTTGGGCTCTTACACCAAGCTTCATTATATGGAATGTCTAGAAAGAAAGGAACAAAACAATCTTCAAGAATGAAAAAAGTCCCTCCCAACGCCTTTTTGAGCAGATCTTAAATAAGCTAAAGGAGACGGTTGGCACTATAGTGCAGAATCCCCCTAAGAACCCACCTTTAGATTATGAATTGTGGATTCTTCATCAACTAGGTATGTAGGGGCTTATTCCTCAGGACCTGGATAGGAAGGTAATGAAAATGGATAATGAGAAGAATTTCTGGCACCCTTTCCCTCAGGGTTTTTTGAAATATAACATTGATGGGGCTTCAAAAGGCAACCCGAGTATTGCTAGCTTTGGAGGGGTGTTAAGGGATGAAAATAGAAGCATTCTTTTCATCTTCCATTGCCATTTAGGAAGATACACTAATAAATATGGTGGAATTAATGGCTATGGAATAGTGTTTAGATTTCATGAAGTAGGATAAATGCCATAATGTGATTGTGGAAGCTAATTCTGAGTTAATTATTAACTCGGTCAAAAGAATCAGCTATGGCACGGTGCCGGAAAAAGTCTCTAAACACTGGAGGCTAATCCAGGTTTTTCAACAGATTCAGCTTCACCTCTAGTGCCTTCGCATAGTAAGTTTTAATCATGTGCGGAGAATGGCCAATAAATTGGCGGATATTCTAGCCAATCAAGGAGTGATCTGTACCGAGAGCAGGGTCACTATGGGGTAGCAAGAGATGCCTCATAATAGATTAAAGGAGTACTATCATGACCAAGCAGATGAAGATAGGATGGTGTTTCGTCATAGAGCCATGGAGACGAGGTCTAGATGACTTGGATTCATTATGTTTCGCTACTTTTCTCACAATCTGGTCTTAGGGGGATGCAGATCACTGTCGGCCTCCACATCCCACGTAATTATAGATACAGATGCTACAGATGGAAGCTTCTCGGAAGACTCTATTTATTGGATGGTTGGCCGGATGGTTGGCATAGAAGGAATAGTGCGAGGGGCCGAAATCCGGGCTTTCTCGGCGGCCTTAATACCCCTAGTTCTCTTTCAATGGACGCAATACCACTCTCTGGGCGGTATATGGTTTATCGCATGCATTTTACGTGGGAAGTGGTTTTTCCAAAATGGGAACGATTCCATTCATCAAGCTACACGTGGCCAAGGGGCGGGACTGTATACCACCCTCATCGCGCGCTAATGTCCGGTGATTTAGACCCATGCGATATGTGCCTTGGCCATCGGATTAAGCAAGGTGGATCTACGGTCATGACTGATTGTGCATGTAGGTGGGTCCAGGGGGTTAAGTGTCGTGCTTCTAGGTACCGAGAAATATTCCACTGCCATTGGATCGGGAGAGGATATTTGATGGTTGAGATTAAAGATGCAAGTTTGGAGGAGGAATTTATTCCATAATTGTTTCGTTTCATGGCGGGAATCGATAATTTTAGCACGTTCAACAGGCCCATGGATTATTTCCCCAGGCAGACCCGATATCCTTTCAGATTGGTACCATTTTTCTCTTCGGGTCAGATCTTAAATGTAAAGTGTATGCTTGGTGCCAGCCCGAATTGAATCTCGTCCGTCGGTTTTCTGTGAGATGATCATACGGCCTTAAAATTTTATGTCTTTTGAGAGTTTTGAGGTTTCATATGTAGGGTTTGAGGTTTCTACCTTTAGCTTGATACCCTTGACCCACAGATCCTCGTGCGCTATTGTATTTTATGTACTTTATTTTCCCTTTTAATGAAATAGAAGGTACGACTCTTGCTTCAGCAAAAAAAAAGATTATATATAACTGAGAGTGGGTGTGTGTCTACCTCACTCAAATATAGGGTTGCTTGTGATAGCTATACAAATTTTGTGGGTGTATAGATATTCAATGCAAACTAGGGTTGACACTATTCACAACATCCCCATTTATCCTGAAGAACAGGCTTTAGAGAGAAAACATTATAACATTACTTCCCCATTTAATGGTAAATGTGGTCATATCGTGAATATAAAACCCCACTTGAATGACATATCTCCCATGTTAACTATTTAAAAATGGTAGCTATGGTTGGTATTTTCATCATGCAAATCAAAGAAGAAATAAAATGTGTTTTGCTAGTCAAGTGAGCCCTCATTTTGATCAAGTCAACTCCAAGTAAGGGTACACCTTTTTGCAGAAATGAACAACTATAAATAGAGACTATTTTCTCTCCAAGACATAATTTTCAGATCATCTAAAATTATCTTTTTGGTTAAACAAATGTGAATTTTTGTGGCATATGAAGTTTTTTGGAATAGTGCGAAGATTTTGTGGAACCATGTGAGTTTTTTGAGGTTACAATCTCTGTGGGACAGTGTAACCATGAAAAGATTTATGAGGCTAGAGATTTTGTGAAAAGAATGTGTAGTCTATGGTACATATCACTGTTGATAATGTGAATTTTGAGGCTATATGAACAAGCCAAAATTCGGCCTTATTGAGGACTAGTAGGGGGACCTTTGTGTATGGCTCTATGGTCAAATATGTGGTAACTTGTGAGCAATTTTGTGGAACAAATTGGTGACATAATTCATATGAACATTTGTTGTCTAGTGGAGGGTTGGCTTGGAAGTTGTAGGAGGACATATTTCTGGTTAGTTTTGTATTTATTCATAGTTATGTTAATAAATCTAGAGAAAATGTCAGTTTTGTGATGACACTAGAAAATATTCTTTAACTATGTTGATAAAGCTAGAGAAAATGTCAAGAAAGAAAAGCATGATCCAAAAAATGTAGCTACAAATAAATTCTTTGTATCAAATGCTTGAATTGCGCTCTCCAAGGGATCCCTAAACAATGTGAATAATTTGAAAACCCTAGATCTATAGGTGTTCAAGACAAGGAATGTAGACTTACCATTGCACTGACTTGCGAGTGAGTTCAGGACCCTGTTATTTTGAACCATTAAACCCACCTTCTAGTTTCCTCAGGAATCCCTCAGAACTTGTATAAGAGGATTTTACTTTTGCGTAAGAGAATATCATTGGCTCCATTTTTGGTTCTCCCTTCTTTTTTTTTCCTCATTCGACAATTCGTGTTGAACCCTAATTATTGGATATATTTCTTGATTTTTGAAATTTGTGAGAATTACCTTTATTCAATCGATTCTTTTGATTCCCCCTTTGGATATGCAGCTATAAACGAAGCACATGTTCTCTATTGCGAGATGACATTAATGGGTGAGACTATAAGGTCCTAAAGGCACATTAATTTTTCATCTTGAGCAACATTTTGAGTTGGAATGAGGTCAGACCAAAGGCTGAATGATCTTGTATGTCATCCATTATGTGGTTAATAAGAAATTGAATTGAAGTGGGGGGGCTTCAGGTGTAACATGTGTCTATCCCAATTATCCTAGTAGATTTTCAAAATTGAATGGAATGTTGTCACCTCTGGGATATAGTTTCTAAATTGAATGGAATTTTATCGGAGCTGGGGCTATAATTTCGAAATTGAATGGAATGCTATCGGCTCTAGAAACTTTCATATATGTGTGCGTGGTCCCCTAAATATTTTCTATAATATAATACTAGAAAACAATATAATATAAAAACTCACATACATGCAAAAAAACCTATGCATAACTTATGTTCACTTAGGTCATATGCCATGAACTCTATTTTAATCTCCTTATGGATCTATAAGAATAGAGACAAACATTACAGGGAAGAGTATATAATAAATCAACCTTACGATACTAGAACTTGGGTAATATTTCTTAGTTAAAGTTTGTTTCTCTTCTTATGTGATGGGAATTAAATATGATCAAATCTTAGTTAAGAGACATCTTGATTATATTTCTACAATAGAATTCCAAACCATGTTTATCTTTTTCTCTCCTTTTCTCCTATGTTTGTGAATATTTCTATGCCAAATATGAATTTCCTTTATCTATGGCATAGTCATTATCTTCATTCACTATTCGTTGCACAACAACCCATGGCCAATCCTATTTCACCACTTCATGCTACATCAATAGGTGTGATTAATTGATTTAGATGAAAATTTGAGGTTTTTTCAACCTCTCCCTATTATTTTGGGTGTCTTTCTACTTGGAAACATTAGCATGTATCATTAACCAACCAACATGTCTTGAGTATTGCATCATTTGAAACACTTAGATTCAAAAGCCAGTGTTTGTGGGGTTAATTAATTAGAGCATCATTTCGACCACTAATTATTAGTAAATTTTAAGTTGTGGATTGGTCCTTGGCTGGGGTAGGTCGACAATTGGTAACAATAAGCTTGAGATAGATGCATATTATTGGTTCCTAGCCATCAATTTTTCATTCATGGGGACTCATATACTATGAGATTGGAAGCAGGAGTGTAAGAGAGATATAATAAATTATGTCATGTAATGTACGTGACAACAAGCTTGAAATCAGTCCAAATAATAAGCTTCTCTTGGTTTCAAGAATAATATAATATTCTCTACTAAACAAGGCCAAACACATGAACGTTGAAGCTGCTCATATGCCCCCCCTCTCCCCTCCCCCCTCCCCCCACCCCCTCACATCACTCTCAGTATTCCCAATACCCAATTTATCTACTATAAACTATTTGAAAGCAACATAGTAAGAATCAAGCATATATAGAAATTACTAAGAAAAAAAATATTTTAGATAAAATGAAGAGAACAAATCTACAACTGAAAACATATAATCGCATAAATCATACATTACAACATTTCGATATCATTAATCTTCTTCTTCATCCAACTTATCAACATTTATGTCATTCGCTTCAAAAATGACATTGAAATGATAAACAATTTCAGCATCATCATCAATGTCATCATTTCCAATAATCATATCATTATGAAAAACATCATCTCCTACATTTCGTTTAACTTTTTGAATTTTTCATCTTACAGTACATCATCCATATCATCTTCACCAAGAACATTATCTCGAACATATCCTTCAACTTCTTCGACATCTTCATGATATGACACATGATCATCAACTAACTACTCCTCTACATCATCATCCTCTTCAACATTATCATATTCTTCCACTACATTATACTCTGCCGACCTTCCTCTTGGATCATCTAAAACAACATATGACCAAAACACTATACCTATAACCCCTGAGTAAAATACTTGTTTGCATTGACTTGGAATAACATAACGATCTAATAATGGCTCAACTAACATTGTATTAACTATGGTAAATCCATTATCATGTTGAATAATGGTTCTATCAAGATCAGGTTCATCCATTTGTAGCCTATACCATTTCATGTTGAACAGAGCCAATTTGAAGGAATCGAAGTCACACTCAAGTATGTCATCCAAATACCCATAGTATCGATTTTCAGAGACTTGTGGACATGTGTCACTTCTAGAGGAAACATTAGTGACCTGGAAGACTGTAGTTATCACATAATCAAAAAACTTCTTCTTTTCATCCAACTTTTTGATGTGAAATTTACGACCATTTTACCACATAACATTGTGGTGTTTCAACTGCAATATGCCAAACATATAAAAAAAACATTGTCAATTAATAAAAATATTCATATAACTTGGAACGTATTTGAAAAAAAATACACCTGCATTCAGTAAATTAATAATATATTTATAAAACAATTTAGAATTCATTTGGAAATGGAATTCGGAGCTAGGTCATCCAGGTCCCTGAACGGTGGTTTGGAGGCAGCCGCCATGGCCTTCGCACAATGCATCAAGGAAGTTGATGCATCAGGTGGAAGGATGGTCCTAGTTTATTGTTTTGGGTTTTCAGCTGATCCTCTTTGGCGGGAACAATCTGTTCGCTGGCATGCAAGCTCCCTGGAGTTGGTGAATACAGGCAATACATGGTCAACAAAGGTCTTTGCATCCCGGGCAGTAAGATTGTCATCGCCGGGTCAGCTTGGCGTTTTGTTTCGCATGAGGCTCTCAGTCGTCTTCTCATCCTGGACAGCGTGGCTGATATGGGGTATGACGATGGACATTCGAGGGGCGCAGACCAGATATCGCACTGAGCACTGTGCTATTGGCCTCTACCTGATTCGGGCTTGGTTTTCTTGTTGCCGCCTAAATCCCGCAGTTAGCTGCTCAACGGTGCAAGGCAAAACGGTGTGCTCCTTTTGGTGGTTGGGTCATGGTATTCTCGTCACAGTGGAGGGGACGGATCAGTGGGCTCACCATCCCCTGTGCCTTGGTGCGTCAGGGGATGGGAGTTTACCTATTGTTGGTGCTCCGCTCTCATATGTAGCAGTTTTATCCCCTGCGCCTTCACCCTCTTTGAAGTGTCATTATTTTCACATTGGCTTGTCATTGCCCTGGTGGGATCAGGATCTGGACATGGGTTTGCGGAGACCTCTCCTACAATGCTCTGCCCTGCCCTCCAGGCCTTTCAGGCTCCCCACAGCAATATGGACCAACAATCACGGCGGGGTCTTTGGCTCCTGGAACATGGCGCCGAAGATGAACCCTACAGCCGTCGTCACCTCATTGCCCTCGGTCACCGCTTGGCCTCGGCTCTCTGCTGATGAAGGGGAAGTTCGAATCCATATGGCACACAACGATCGATACAGGGATCTGAGGACTTTCTCCTCTTCTCCTCTCAAACCTCTACGGCAAGTTCAGAAGGAGAAGGCCCTCCAAATCTCCTGCCTCATCTCGTCTCGAATCTGCAAAGAAGAGCAGAACCTTGATCTCTCTGCCACATTCCAGATCCAGATCAGGCTCCTCTCTGGCAAATCTCTACTACAATGGGTGGGCTCGACGGATCTTGTGTAGGATCTCAAACATGCTCTGCATCCCAAGTTGGGGATACCCTCTGCAGCTCAGCAACTTCTCCACGAAGGTAAACAACTTGAGGATCATCTCCCCCTGTCTTTTTACAGCATTAAAAGAAATTCTTCCATTACTTTTACCCTTCGTTTGAGAGGAGGAGTTGTAGGACAGTCATCCTCAGCTAAAGCGTCTTCTTACAAAGACGCAGTCCATGCTCAAATACCTAAGAAATCAGTTCCAACACCTCAAGGTCTCAAGCTTTTTCTGATGGACAAGTTGGAGGAAACCCCCTCCATTGAAATCATGCATCCATCGTTGGATGAACAAACCCAAAAGTTTGCAGATCATGCCATCATTTGCAGGTTCAATGGGCTATGGCCACGCACAGCAGACCTCTACCAATGGCTTCACTCTACCTGGACCAACAAATGCAAGGTGTTGTTTTGCTCAAAGGGCTTCTTCATTGTAGTGTTCGCTTTTGAAGAGGATTACCAAAAGGCTTTAACTGCAGGCCCGTGGTTCTGGGGCTCAGCAAGTTTATTCCTCACACCTTGGTTCCCAGATTTCGATCCTGCTACAGCAACCATCACCAAGCTCCTTATCTGGGTCAGACTTCCAAATCTCCCGGCACACCTTTGGCATTTTGTTGTATTCCAAGGGATTGGCAGCTCTCTAGGCCGCCTGCTAGACACGGATGTCTCTAGAGGGGAATTAGGCCTAAACACCTTTGCTAGAATCTGTGTAGAAATAGATATGAATAAAGGTCTCCCTGAACAGATCAATCTCAAAGTTGGAGATTTCCACTCGACTCAGACCTTGGATTATGAGAACACAGCCTTTCGTTGCCGAAACTACCATCACACAGGGCACCTTCAGAGTTCCTGTCCCTCGACGGATGCCCAAAAGAAGAAAGTCAACCACAAACAGAAATCCAAGCATTGGCAGCCTCACGTTGCTCCCCCCATGGATGACTTTGATTTCAGTTCGGATGAAGAGGAAAAGGATGCGGAAGAAATGGAAGCAAAGCCGTCACAGGATCTGCCCTCGATGGATCCTAAGGATTTGACTGTCCCTCCAACCTCACAGAAAATAAATCATGAATCCTCCACCTCGAACTCAGACAAGGATTCCTCCCCATCGGCACCGCTCAACTTGCAAATAATATCGGTTCAGCAAATTCCTCCGGAGTGGGTCAAAGTTGGTAAAAAGAAAGGGAAAAAATGCCGAATAGCTGCTTCTACACATGTTGGGTAGTATCCGTTGTTCTGTTCTTGCTCCTCTGTTCTTCTTGGTTCTTCTTGCTTAGTTCAGCTCTCTTATCTTCTTCTTAGGGGCCGAGGTGGATAGCCTATCCTTTCCGGCAGCCTATGCTCTTGGTTGTAACTGCTTATTGTACCATATTGTTCTGTCTTACTCAAAAACAAAAAAAAACAAAAAAAAAAATAATAAATAATAATAAAATAAAAATTTAAAAAAAATAAATAAATAAATAAATAAATATATATAATATATATATATATATATATTAATATATTTATAAATAACTAATGAAATATTGCAGGGTGAAAATGCAACATGCTTGGTTATTTATCTTTCAAGCCATTAATTGTTAAATCAATTTCCATCTATGTAAGATTGGCATCTCCGGCATTATGAGCTTAATGCAGACACCCCTCCCCATGCTAATGTACCATAAAATTGTTCACATCTTTCAATCCATGGCTTCATCCAATCAATATTGTTTGGAATGTATAAATGTAGTGCATCCCACTCTCGAGCAATTGTATTAGAAATCATAATTCACCAATAAATATTAGCTTCCATGTTAAATATTAATAATTTATGAAAGAATTCACTAATAAATGTTGGTTGACTCTCACATTCGTCGTTCTACCCTTCCCCAACAGGTGCTCCCCTTCAAATTTGTTGATGGATTTCACATCCCAAATGCAATCCACATGCATATTTGTTGCTAATATAGGAAGATATTAAGTAATGTGCACCATGGACTGATATGCAATATATCCCTCCACCATAGAACCCTTAGGATGTTCTCTTTTTTTAACCAAAGCCTTTAATGATTTCAAGTGCCTATCCACCATCCACATTCACCTTGTGTGTACAGGTCCACAAAATTCATTCTCCTCAACTAGGTGTATGAGGTAGTTTTCTTGTGCATTGAAAAATGTTGGAGATATACACCGAGGAATTTCTCTCTTCTAATGCTTTATATTATCTTTATGTCTTTCTTTCAATGACAAACATCTACAAATGATGTAAGAAAATGATCACATGTTTAATAAAAACCTAATATATCACATTACTTCAAGTAAAACACATGTCATTAAGTTGAAAAACTAATTGAAAAAACACTTGTGGGCATATAAATCACTACTCACCTCATGTATTTTCCATGATCACATATAACTTGTTTTACATTGTTGTCGAAGTCATCTCAGAGAGATAGAGTTAGAACATATTGTAAAAATAAAAATGAATTGTTATTTGTTTAATCCAAAGTAGACAAAAAAAACCTGTAAAGATGTATATATACCAATATATAAATATATACACCAAAATAATTACCTTAATGAAGGTATACAAATCATGTGTTTTTACGCCACCAAATTCACCTTTCTTTGTTAAGATTTTATTTATGTTTGAAGAAAATCCGGTGGGGAATTTAATTCTTGGAATGGCATCTTTTATATCATTTCTTTACTTCTCTGTTAATAACCATGGAAGCTTGTTTCAGCCTCCATCGCTATTTGATCATATCCCACTTTTCATTGCATGATTGGCTTCCATAATGTCATTACAAATTTTGAGGATTTTTTTCTTTATCCCTCCTACCATCTATGATCCACCATGAATTTTTTGTCACATTCTTCCCGATATGTATTGTATCAAACAAATGAGTTATGTTTAGGTGCTCATAGTAGGGAAACCTCATGAATTGAGTGGTATAACTTTTCATTCTTCATGGAAGCCCATGTCCTTGATCATGATGATTTCTCTTATATTCCAACTTCCATAGGTGAGGGGTCATTCTTCGTGGTTTTACTCTATTCTCTTCTTTTCCATTGAAAATATGCTTTTCAGTAGCATGATACCTATGATTCTTGGATAGGAAGTTCCTATACTCATCAAACACCTCCTTTCCTAAACTTGTTGAACGACGAGATTTCATGTTAGAACCAAAAACTGGACATGCAAATTTACCCTTTGTTTGAAGGCCTGCAAGAGATGGATTAATGTCAATTATAAATGAAGGAATTATTAAAAAACATGCATAATATGATCTAATTGAAATAATTATATACTATAAGAGTGCAATGGAACGTTAAATGTCATAAAAATGTGTTAGTCCTAGTGCATTGTGAATTATCCATAAAGTATTCCATGTAATTAAAATTGCCTCTACCTTGTTAGTTTACAAATGTCATACATAGTGATGTCGGCCCATAACTTCACTAACTCATCAATAAGAGGCCTGATATATAAATTCATATATTTAATTTGGTACTTACCTAATTGTTTTAAATTGCACTTAGTTACTACTCTGATATGTACATATAACTAAATAAATAATATAACGTATTATGCAACAAACAAGACAAATGAAAATGTTACAATATTAAAAAAATTAATATAAACAAATACATGGAACAATCATTTTCAACATAATGTGCTCCTTATTTATTGACATCAAAGGATGAATGTTATTATTGATAACAAAAATTGGCCACACTGAGTAAATAGACCTGAGCTCTCCAAATGGATTAACATTGTCAGTTGCTAATGAAAGCCTAACATTATGAGGTTCATCTTTAAAACATGGTAACTTTTCCTCAATTTCCCTAAATTCATAACCATATACAAGCATTAAAATAAAACCATATCCACTTCTCTTATGTGCATGGTAATCCATAAATTGTGTTATGCTTTCACAGTTGAACAATCGTCGTAAATGTGGAATTATGGGAATATGATGAAGAACCTTTTGAGGCACCTTTTTTATTAGTCGATTTGATATCTATTGTTGTCACATTTCAAACAATTTTTTTTTATGCATGTTCTCCATAATATATAATATGATCATTAGGACATGCATCTATACCTTGATACTCCTTTCCAATTTCTTTCATAATGGCATATAAATCTTGGTATGTGTGAGGTAACTTATTTGACGATGGTAACATAAATTCACCTAATAATATAGTACAACATAAAAAATCACTAATTAGTGTAAATAATATTAATCATAAATATTGTATTGTTATTTTAAACATTAACCAACACAACAACAAAAGGAAAAAAAACCAACCTTTCATGTGATGTGTAATGTCCCCTCCCACATTTACCGAATTTCTCTAGTGTGCCAAGGTAAACATGATACGAAGAGTTACTATGACATGACCCAACCTCCAAGCTTCAATTATGGAAGTGGGGCCGACAAATTACAACTTATAGACATCCCTCAAGGCTTACAGGACACTCAGGGGTCAAAGAAATGGCCCAGGTGACCAAACCCTGAGTTGAAGCTATTTTTCTTTCGCCTAGTCCCACAACCACATGCAAAAGCATGTAAAAGTGCATTTATATGCTTCCAACTACACACATCCTGTGGTTATAGCCCAAAATTTATAGTACAAAGGTTGAGGTCCCGCAATCTAACCCACTTTTCAGGCCAGCCTCTAGACCACTACCCAAAACTACTTATAACTTCTTGGAATGATAAATGACATAATGAAAATGTTATTCATACAAAACTTGAACAAGAACTTGACCTAACCAGGCCTAACCATGACAATCATTTTTTCAAACGCATGGTAAACATGTAAGTTACAGGTCATGAATGCATATCTAGTCATAGGAGTTTGAAACTTACATGTTAATCACCAAGAAGGTCTAATGCCCTCTCATAATAGTTGAAATAACACTTTTTAGCCCATGCATTCATTAACCATCAAATACTTATCAAATATTGACCAAATCCATAGCTAGAGAACATTACCAATCCATGGTTATAGCCAGCATATAACCAAATTATTAATCACGACATAACAACCATCAGACCATCATAATATCAAGTATAAGTGTTTATAGAATACAATAGGAAAATAACTCTTATTAATTGATGCAAATTCCAACCAAGTCGAGAACTTCCATGTACCGCCCAACCATAGATTGCATTGAACCAAACCATTCTTTCATCCAATCACCCCTGTGCCATATTCCAAGCATGAATGTGGGATCTTAATACATAAACAACCAGGGCTTCCCAGATTTTAAAACACCTCCACCCTCAAGCTACCACAATCTTGCCAAACTGATTAAGGTATCACGAAGCCCAAAATAAGCTTGGTTTCCTTAGAGTTTCTTCACCATTACCTTGAGTAATTTTCTTGTCTCCACCCACCTATCAAAGGCTTGCTAGAGATTAAACCACCTCCACACCAAACCCTTGGTAATTTTCCTAAGGCCACCTCACCCAATTCCAAAACCTTCTGGAAATAAAAACCTCAACCATGGCTATCCAGGAAATGGCAAGGCAAGGGTGAAACAATTGTCAAACCAGTAAAAACCCATGCCAATGACAACAAATGAACCAAATAAACAAATGTGTGTACCATGAATTCACAACTCAAGTAGGAAATTGCACATGCAACCTGTTACCTACAAAACCCTCTTGTTGAATTTACTTGATCCAACCTTCCTTGCTTATCCTTTTCTTTCTTTATCCTTCCTTTCCCTTCCTTTCTCCAATGTTGGAGTGCTCTAAGAATGTCTTACGTGTGGAAGAATATGAGAGAATAGAAGAGAGCTCCCAAAACTAAACTAACCAAAACCTTAACTAGCAAAAGTTGTGAATTGATCCTCAAAAGCCTTTTTATCGTTAAGGCCTCTACTTTCTTCACTTTCCTCTATTTTCCTTTAGTTTTCCTCCTCATGCAAATTTGTGAGCCTCCATCTCCCTTTTCTCCTATTTTCCTTTATTTTTCATAAATAAATGACAATTAATGCTTGTTATATGGAATTTATACCTACGGATAAGTATATCTTCCCTAAGTGGGTAGTTACACTTAGAACAACTGAATTAAAGATGTTTAACCTTTTGATAAAGGAACCTACTTGTGATCCTTCGCTTCCTTTGATCTCCTTTGAGTTGCTCATGTCGCTCCCACTCAAACTGAATTCGCTCAATTGGTACCTACCAACAGAAACATAAGACGACAACAATCAAAGCATATGATCTATCTATCGTAAAAAAATGAAATTGACAACACTTGAACATACATTCATCATAGATATAGACAAAAGTATTGGAAACGGAAAAAACAACTTTATTAATTGATAGAAGAAGAAGTTACACCCAATGTGGTTCGATCTCGTGTTACTCATCTAGCTTATTCCAAGCCCTCATCACACCAATAGCAACATCAATCTAGCAGCATAACATTACTTGAAAATGATTTCAAGTCTCTAAACCAACAATATTTCTCTATAATATCCTAGCTCTTTGGCTTTATGCTGGGAGGCCAATTTATAGATGAATTCAAGTGGTTTTGCCATTAATATAGCATTGAATGGTTTTCCATAATTGGATGATTAGTTTCCATGTTCAAAGGGATGAGAGGATAGAGGATTAGATGATCCAAGGCTATCCTAAGTCGAGCTCATCTTGATAGGATAGGAGCTAGGTTCCTTCTAGAAGGCTCTAGAAAGGAGGCATATACTCAGGATCCAATGAACATTTCAAGGATTCTCACCTAGCACAGGCTTGAGTGGGCTTAGGTTCTCTACAATGCAACCTTGAATGGGGCTACCTACTCTGCAGAGCACTTACCCGTGACTAGGGGTTTGCTGGTGACCCAAGGAAGCATTTCAGTGGGGTTTGAAGTGAGGAAACTCTTATGAATGAAAGCACTCAATAAAGTGGCATGTTTAGGGAATTGTAGAAACTAAATTAGCGTTTGATAGACCTTATTTACATTTATCTGATCGTCAGGAGTGATGTGCCCAAATAGACCTGTAACAGCTACCCCCTAAAGAATGAAGTCAAAAATGATAATGTTGAGTGATATGCTTTATGATGTGATGACGAGGATCTGAAGCAAACAGTGACCTGCATCAATTACAATACATAATATCATGATATCTTTGAATTTTTCATGAATTATTGAGGGAAGGCATACCCATGCTCAGCATGTAAAATTTTCATTACATGTACATAAATCAAATAGTAGTCTATAGATATAGATCCATGACTATCTCTGTAAATCCATCGTACAGATGATTTAGTACTCTCCTAAAATCACAGCCTGGATGGATGAAAGTAGTTCCTAGGTATTCTATCTCATCTAACCGTTTGATCAAGTACGAGTCTAACCATGTGAAAATGTGATTTGAAGTCGAACATGGGAAGACAATGTCTGATTACCAACTAATGATGTAAGTTGTTAACAGACGCGAGAGAAATCACCAATAATGATAATGATTCTCAAGGTACTACAATACATTCTACATGGTGTGAATAGATTTTTTGATGTCGAACAACATACAAAGTCTTTCGATCGAAGGCTTGTGATTTCAACCTATCGCCGGAAGCGAGAAACTTGCCATTGATGTATGCAAGCCTCAAGGTACTAGAAGGGTGTTTCTAAGTCAAATTCCTGGATAATGTGTTGATGTCGACAAGAAGCGACTCATCACAGGAGGGCCTTGATGTATCCCCCATCAATGACACGAAACAAGTGTAATGATTTTGAAGACAGAATGTGACTGATGACACAATTTTCAGGAATGGAGGTCATGAAATGAAGGTTTATGAGTATTGCAAAGGATGAAGTTTACTAAGTGACTTCTCTTGAACATGTTGGCGACACTAAATGAATTTCCAGCATTGACCCAAAACCAAAGTGATGGATGGTGTGATAGACCATAGGAATGATAACCATCAAGCAGATAACCCGACCCAAATAGTCACAGAGATGAAGTGAAAGTGTCATGTTCAAGAGCGAATTGCTACCATAAAGCAATTTATCCCTTTTCCCATTTTCCCCACTCATTTTTGACTAGTACCTCTTTATTTTTTAACAATATTGAGGAGGATAACATATGCTTGATGTATAATTCTACCCTTCGGGAATGTGATGATTTAACGAGTCTAGCGAAGGTGAAACTCAGTCTTGTCATAATGGACAAGTTTTTCGCTATTTTATGCTTTAACGAGTTTAACGACAACGAGAACCCTATCCTTTTCATGTTTAGAGAGATTGAAAAGGGACAAAAATAAAACTCCACTAGTTCTTTCTCATAAATTTGTCTCTCAAGTCTAAAAAAACGTAAAATAATACAAGAGAGAACCTATTGACCATGTTCGATCAACGTATTCCTTTTTCATAAGTAATCTATCTCAGTCCGGAAAAGGGTTAAACTTATACTAAGTAGATGTCGTTTCCAATCCGTTTACGAGTTGAAAAGGACAAGTGCCCAACAATCTTTTCATGTTTAAAGAGTTGGAAAAGAACTTGAAAGTAGACCCCCTGTTTTTATTTTCTTTTAATGAGTCAAAAAGGAAAATACTCAGCGATCTTTTCATTTTTTACGAGTCATAAAAGAGCTTAAAGGTGACTCGTCCTGGAGGAACGAGTGGTATAAAGGGTAGCAACTGGTTCTGGCAATGGTGGCACTGCTCAAAACATGTAATCGTCAAGAGGCTGGCTAATGAAACCACTCATCATTGTGGTCCCTCGGGAAAGGAAACACAACCAAGTGAAAGCATATGATCATCCAGAGAGATGGTGGCGATGGAATGAAACAACCAAGGCTCATCTAGCAAAAATTAGCTAATAAAAATGGAAATCACGAGATGTAAATTGGGCATGGGTTCATTTTTACACAAGCTTGAACCATGGAGAACTCTGTTTGGATTCGGTTTCATGTTTACACAAGCTTGAAACGAAAAACTATGCTTTCTATAAGTTTGCATGCCCCCAGCATAATAACTCAATTCAAGGTACATGCCCCCCCCCCCCAAGCTTCATTTCATTCAGCTAGGTGGATGGAATGAAGGTTCACTTACAAGATTTTGGAAAGGCTCGACTGGGATTTTTACGAGATCTTAATCAAAGACTCGATTTGGAAAAGGGAGTTGCTTCATTTTTTAATGAGGTTGACACAGTAAAAGAAGAACTATCCTTGAGACCCTTGTTTCATTTTTTAACGAGCTTGACACAAAACAAGGAACTATGCTCATACCCTTTGTTTCATTTTTTAATGAGGTTGACACAAGACCAGGAACTATCCTCATACCCTTTATTTCATTTTTTAACATGGTTGACATAAGACCAGGAACTGTCCCCATTGGTTTCATTACGCATATCAACTTCGTAATTACTGGAAATATTCCATGAGTCAGATGAAGTGGAAGATATCATGTTACAAGTCTCAACTTTTACAACTTCCACTGTTTGTGATGGTGATGGTAGTGAAAAGGTGCCCATTAGGGAAGAATATTTAAAGAGACCTACTCCAATGTTCTGAAGAGATAGTGGAGGTCTGTGAACTAATAGAACGCTTCCAGTTGCCTGTGAACTAGAGGTGAAGAAGGCGAGTTGATCAATTACTGTGATTTCACCTTTATGAGGGAAATCGATCATACGAAAGTATGTTGAAACCACGGCAGCCATGGCATAAACCCACGGTCTTCCTAGTAAAATATAGTAGTCAAGGGGTCTGTCAATGACCTCAACTTCAACAGTTACAGTTTTTCCCCCTGTTCTATCTGCAGGTTACTTAAAATTCCTCAAGGTGTATAAGTGCAACCGTCAAAAGCTTTTAACATCGTAGGTGATCGTGACAAAGGCGGTGAGCAAGTGTTTTCTAGCAATTAATTGACATGATACAAGTAGATGCACCTTCATCAACAATGGTTTGGTGAATGAGATGATTCAAAGCATTTACTTGGATCTAGAATGCTAACAGTGCTAGCAATTGTGGCATATAACATGCATGGTTTGAAAACTACAAGATTGCAATCCGTTGGATCAATTCCACCAATTGCTGAAAATAAAGAATGCTTTTGGGAGGAACAATTTTGAAGCACCTCAAGTGTCGACATAGCAGAAGGTGACTGAGCCAAATCTTCTACTATGTTATAATTTTTCATTGCTTGAACTCGAGGGTTGAATGTAGATTTATGAACAACACCCTTAGGAAGTTTTATTGTTAACTCTGGTGCAATTGGTGGTGGAATGGAGTTAAACAAAGTTGAAGTCGAAGTATTGGGTTGATTTATAGCCTAGTTATTCAACGACGATGGTGGATTACCGTAATATTTACTTTGTGTAGTCACCAAAACATCAGTCTTAGGCTTAGTGGTGGATAGCATAATCACTTGTGAAGTGGAAGCATGATTTGTAGCAACCAAATGAGTCTCTGGGTTTGGAAAAGGGTCTGTCAACACAACGGATGTACTAGAAGTCTTAAGAAGTTTTGAGACTTCAGAGCAGTGAGGAAAGTATCGCGTAAAATGATCCTCATTACAAATTAAACATGGGTAATGAAGTTTCCTAGCCGGAGAAGAGGAATCAGATGATTTCTCTTGAGGGGGATAATTTTGTTTCCTTTTGGTTTTCCCCTTTTTCTTGCTTCTAGGTTGCTTTTCATTTTTACCTTTGTCAGATGGTACAACATTTATTTCGGAAGCATGTGTATTATCAGGTGTATTAAAGGTTTGATTTGAAATAGAAATTTTTTTACTAGATGGTCCTACTTTCTGTTTGAGTGCTTGAAGAATCTATCACACCATCACTGGCATGAGATTCCTTACTAGATGGAGGTAGTGGAACAGTAAACGTTGGTCTAGGTGCATTTGGAATCTTATCATAGAGCGTTGCCAGACTGGGTGTAAATCAAGTCTAAGTATTGGGCACGAGAAATTACTTGCTCTTCAGTAATAACTCCTCCTTTAGCTACATCCTCGGTGATATATGGAAACAAAGATTTAATAAGCCACTCAGCTGAAAGATGATTAGGAACAAAAGTTTTTACCATTCTACAATGACGATGCCACTCATGAATATGATAAAAAATGTGAGTAGCAGTGGTTTGTTTAAAGTTGGTCAACAATTCCATTCCAATTTCATATCTGATGGGTAACTGGAAATGGGTTAAAAAGATAGTGGCTAAGGATGTGAAGTTGTCAAATGAAGCTTGTGGTAATTCAATATACCACATTGCAACTAGACTAGTGAGTGTTCGTTGGAAAAGATGTGAGCTTACTGAATCATCATTTAGGGAGTTGGATGAACACCATAAATGAAAATCCATAACGTGGTTGGACGGATCTTCTCCAGGGTTTCCATTGAACTTAGGAATATCAGAAGGAGATTTGTGTGGAATCACTGGCCACCAAGCTAAATAAAAAATGGGATCATTGGTAAGCTAATTTAAATCCGGTAATTCAAGCATTGCGACAAAAGGCAACTTTCGATTTAGGTCAGGTTGAGCGTACCAGGGTAAGATGGAATTGCTTGGGCAATAGGCCTTTGCATACCAGCATAAGGAATCTGCTGCTGGTAACCTTGATAAGGGTAGGTTTGTTGAGCATATCCAATATAAGGTTGTTGTTGGGAACCAGGATAAATTTGTTGTTGACCAAAACCAATATAGGCTTGTTGACTAGAACCTGGGTAAGCTTATTGTTGACCAAACCCAGCATAGGCTTGTTGACCAAGTCCAAGATAAGTTTGGTACTATTGGAATTGTTGTTGTTGGTATTGTGGTTTCCACGGTTGTTGATACAATGGTTGTTTCCCACTAGTATAAGTTAGACCGAGTTGTGGATGAATTGCACCATTATAATTCTGAGTCATCCCAGTTAATGGTAAACTGGCCTGAGGTTATTAGATTTCAGACACCAATGGTTGTTGTAAAATGGCATGAGAAGACTAAGTCTGCAGACTTGAAACTTCAGGGTAAGAGGTTGAAGGATCAGCTTGCAAAGGTTAAGATACAATCAAATGAGCTTGCGACTATGGTAAATTCATAATGACAGGTGTAGTAGGTATGGATGAAATAGGTTATATTGGTTGTGATGGATACACAAGCCTTGGTTGAACAGGCATTGTAGATTGCCATTGAAAAACAGTAATTCCAGAATAAGTTGGACCTAAAGATGACGGTATACTGCCATATGGCGGCCCCCCAGAGTATGGAGAATAGGCAGATTGGGCATATTGTTCTCCATATGGAGGTAATCCAATGTTAAGTGGATACATTGGACGGTAACCAGATGGACCATCTTGATATTGACTTGATGGATCAAACTGTTCAGTATTCGTAAGTGAAGAACTAGGTAAAATGCTTGTGGATGACATGGGTGAAGACCATGGACTAGAAGAAACACTAGAGTGAGTTCCAGATAATGGATGGTAACCTAGTGGGATGAACAGACCACCATATAGATGTGACTTAGGTGTTTTGGTAAAAATCAAAGAAGTAGCGACAATATATGTTGCCACAGATGTAACAGATGATACAGTCTAGGATGTTGTTTCAGCCATAGTCAAATGAACCAATAAATGTCCTAATGAATCTGCAGGAGTTTGAAAGTAAACAGGATCAAAACGAGTAGTATAAGTTAACTAAGGAAAAGAAGGATAAAGATAAATCCCTAGTCCAAAACAAGTTGGAGTTCTAGGTGAAGTTTCTTCTTCAAACTCCTCTTCAATAACAATCAAACCGGGTGGAAGGATTTCACCATCAGGTCCGTAATAATTTTTCGGTGTTTGACTCTATGGTAAAGGAGAATTCTCAACAGTTACAGATGTCTGAGGATAAACCGGTCGATTGTCTTCCAGTACAGGAACAACTTATGGTTGTTCAACTTCGAGATCCAAGTGTTCTGGTAAAAGAACAATGGGTTCAGGATGAACTTCTTGAACAACTTTTAGTTTAGAAGTAACTTCTTGTTGAACTATGATAAGTTCGAGATCAACTTCTCGTTGAACAAATTCAAGTTTAGAAGTAATTTCTTGTTGAAAAACTTTGGGTTGAGGATCAACTTCTTGTTGGACAACTTTAGTTACTGTTTCACTAAGTTCACTTTCAGTGTCCTTAGGTAATTGTAAATATTCCACTTCAGTAGCAGATAAACCAGTAAGAGTAGGCGTAACTGGAATTGCAATATGTACCATTATAGGTGACTCTAGTAAATCAGATGAAGAACCAGAATTTTTTGATGTATTGGACCTAGTTAAACGAGACCGCTTTCGCTGACTAGGTGTAGCTTCAGGTAGTAAAGGTGGTTTACTTGTTGTCCTACGTGAACGACAGGGTAAAGGTTGATTTTCTTCCATTATTGATGATTGATTTTATTATAAAAAGAAATAAACAAAAAGAGGGTAATCTAGGAAAAATAATTACCAAGTAAGTGTGAACTACAATATACTGCCTTGGAGGAGCCAGGGACTTAACATATGTGCAGGTAATCTCCCCGAATGTTGTTTTCGGTGTATCACAATATACAAGGTAGATGACTTGGTTACCTATGGATGGATAGAAACCTAATGTGTTCCTCCCAAATATACCCGAAAGTATGTGGAGGCCCAATCCGTGTTAGCACTGTCTAATGCGAAACCGCACAGTGAGAGCATTCCCTTGTAATTTTCGTACTGTAACACTGCCCAATATACTCAAAAGTATGTGGAATGAGGCATCACACTCGAAATGTATTGCATACCATTAGCGACAATTGTTATGTTTAACAACGCTGGAACATGTCTCTAGCTTATACCTCTAAATGTTGTGTGTTACGTTACAATGCTCCATTAGGTTAATTGAGATAAATTTTAGTTGATATTGTTTAAAAGTTTGCCTTTCAGGTTCACCATGTGATGTTTCTGAAACTCCTAGAATGCAACTAATATGAGAAACAATCTTTTCATTTGATTTAAACAATGAAAACCAAAAGGGATAGAGAAATCAAAATCTCTAAACAAAGAGCATAGAGCACATCTAATACAACTTTCCCTATACCATTCCGACAAGCACACACAAACCTTTAAATGCATTGTGCATGTTTTTCTTTTCATTCCTTTAATGTTTAGATGAACATAAAGAAACTAAATGCACAAACAATAAATCAATGCTTTTCACAAGAAATGAAGACTTTACAACAATTTATTTTTTAGAAAAGTAAAGACTAATCAATGTAAGCTAACTTTGGGATTGATTTGACAATAATAAGGAAAACATAAAGAAACATTGAACAAACAAAGCCAAGGTGAGCATGGAAAAGAAATGATAATTTGGACTTCAGGGACAGAGAAACATTGACCATTCAGCAAACAAGATGTGAAACAGAAAAAATCAAGCAAAAATATGGGTTTTTGGCTTGACAAGGACTAGCGTAGCCCTGAGTGGGAGATAGTACGTTGCAGAGCACTGTCTCTAGGCTAAGGCTACTCTGCAATGCACCATGTCAAGAACAACAATGCGTTGATGCTAGGAGAACTATCAGCACACATTTTAACCAAACAAGCTTCAAAATGACTAAATATAGGTAAATGAACTCAAGAAAAGTCTACTAGTGCTACTAAGACAAGGGATAACTATCAAGAATGATGGTCGTTCCCCAGCAGAGTTGCCAATTTGTTATACGAAACTTATACCTACAGATAAGTATATCTTCCCTAAGTGGGTAGTTACACTTAGAACAATTGAAGTAAAGATGTTTAACCTTTTCCTACATTAAACAAATAAGATGAAGGAACCTACTTGTGATCCTTCGCTTCCTTTTATCTCCTTTGAGTTGCTCCTGTCGCTCCCGCTCAAACTGAATTCGCTCAATTGGTACCTGCCAACAGAAAAAGAAGACGACAACAATCAAAGCATATGATCTATTTATTGTAAACAAATGGAATCGAAAACATTTGAACATACATTCATCATATATATAGACAACAGTATTGGAAAAGGAACAAACAACTTTATTGATTGAGAGAAGGAGAAGTTACACCCAATGTGGTTCGATCTCATGTCACTCATCTAGCTTAGTCCAAGCCCTCATCACACCAATAACAACATCAATCCAGCAACATAACATTACTTGACAATGATTTCAAGTCTCTAAACCAACAGTATTTCTCTATAATATCCAAGCTCTTTGGCTCTATGATGGGAGGCCAATTTATAGATGAATGAAAGTGGTTTTGTCATCAATATGGCATTGAATGGTTTTCCATAATTGGATGATTAGTTTCCATGTTCAAAGGGATGAGAGGATAGAGGATTAGATGATCCAAGGCTATCTTAAGTTGAGCCCACCTTGGTAGGATAAGAGCTGGGTTCCTTCTAGAAGGCTCTAGAAAGGAGGAATATACTCAAGATCCAATGAATATTTCGAGGATTCTCACCCAGTGTAGGCTTGAGTGGGCTTAGGTTCTCTGCAATGCAGCCTTGAATGGGGCTACCTGCTCTACAGAGCACTTACCCCTGACCAAGGGTGCGTTGGTGACCCAAGGAAGCATTTCAGCGGGGTTTGAAGTCAGGAAACTCTTATGGATGAAAGAACTCAATGAAGTGGCATGTCTAGGGCATTGTAGCAATTGAATTAGGGTTTGATAGACCCTCTTTACACTGATATGATCTTCGGGAGTGATGGCCCAAATAGACCTGTAACAATGCCTCTTTTCCTTTGCCAATTCCTTTGCTAATTTCCTTAGCCATAATAAATTGAACGTGACACCCACTAGGATGTTTTGTCCAACATTCAACTTGGAATACGTGTCCCATGATCTTTGTCTTATATTATTTTCTTTACATGAAAAAAAAACTAGGGGTTGTTACATGATCAAACATATTACATTATACCTTAATATTTTTGTCATACAAGTGTTTGACAAACCATACAAAATGTTTAAGTTCACCAACAATAATATAGCAAGGAGAATATTTTCTCTTAAGCCTTCATAAAGTGGTGTCCCTGCATTCTCTAGCTTGAGTTCATCATCAAAATTAATAAAGTCATTATTCTCATGATCTTTGAATAAGTCCTTGATCAATTCATTTGTCCCATCTTCTTGAACTATGTTATTATTGTCATCTTCATCCATAGGAGCATTATCTTGATCTTCAATATTAGCTCCATGTCCCTCAACTTGTAGAAAATTATTTATAGTACTATTACTTGGTGCATTTGGATCACAGTACCTAGGGGGGCACCTTGAGTTTATAAAAATTACAAACAATCACATGAAATTAGTCTACATGAAAAATATTATAACAATAAAAAAATTACAAATACGATTAATATAATGAAAGTATATATAATGATTCATAAATAGCTTACCATCCTGCAACTCTTCTTGGGCGCACATCAGGCAAGCGGAAGACCTATTCAGCGCGGCGTTGGTTGGCAGTGACCTGCGGATCTGCTGAAATCGACAACGCCCTGGCATGGGGGCCCTATCTACGACCTAACTCGGGCTGGTTTCATCCTTGAGGACGATCTCAGACATGGAACAGGGCGATGGCTGCAAAACCCCATCAGAACTGGAAGCATTCAGGTCTTTGGTGGCTGCATCAGGAAAACGTCAGCCTTCCGGACCTCAGCTCAAGTTTGTTAAAAAATTGGGAAGTATTCCAATGGTGTCTTTGCCGGTGGAAGACACATGCAGATCAGCACTGAATCTCGCCAAAAGAGGACTAATTGGTCAGTTTACAGGGTTATGGCCCTCCCCAAAAGGAGTTGAAGAGTGGGTAAAGCGCAAATGGATCCCCCTGGTCAAAGAAGGAATAAAAAGTCATTTCGTGGGTAAAGGTTTTTTTGTGTTCGTGTTCGAAAATGCAGAAGATAGAAGCCTGATATTCAGAAACGGGCCATATTTTATGGGCCCTCAAGGACTTTACCTGAATAAATGGTCCCCCGACTTCGACCCATCCCAAGATGTGCCCACGGCAGTGCTAATATGGGTGCGCCTTCCTCACCTTCCCCTCCACTACTGGAGTCAGAAATCGCTGCAATCTATTGGAAATGCACTTGGCAGATATATAGATTAGGCACCAAGGAAGGATCAATACTCCTGTGCGAGAATCTGCGTAGAGGTCAACCTAGAAATCGGGCTCCCTGAAGCCATCACGCTCTCGGTGGTAGACTGGACGCATATCCAAGAACTAGACTATGAGCAGCTTCCATTCAAATGTTGATACTGCCACGAATACGGACACTTCGCAAGATATTGTAAGAAGAAAAATGAGGAAACCACAGGAGAGAAAAAGGAGAGCAATGGAAGCAAGTAAAGAAAGTAGCAAATAATAGGCAAAACAATAAAAACAAAGGCAAGGAGACAGGGAACAAATCAGGACAAGAAACTGAAAGTCAACAAAATGCCGGGAGCAAGGAAGCCACCATCGCAGTAGAGGACAAAAACCCTTTCGAATCTCTCACACCACCCTCGGAGCCTCTGGAGAAAGAGCAAGAAGATCCATCCCAGCTCAACGACAGTGATTTCCAAGATCTAGGTAACACATCAAATCTGAATCCAAGCAATAACTCTTCTCCTTCATACGCAGACATAATTAAGAAGAAGAAGAAAAAGATAGAAAATGCTGACTCCTAGGATGATGAAGCCAATGAAAGGCCATCCAAGCGAGCCAGAAGGAGATCAAACAAGGAAGTTAGGGAAGAAGAATCAGAAAAGCAAAAAACCTTAGGAAGTCAAGCTACTATAGAAATGACTCTGGGAAGGAATATCAGGCCAAGGGCGCCCAAAGGAGGAGGCCCCACACCAACAAGCTGTAAATGATGAACCTGAACCTGGTATCTTGGAACTGCAGGGGTCTGGGAAACCCCACTAAGGCAGAGGCCATCAAAGATTTAATGAAAATGGAACCCATAGGCGTACTCATGCTCCAAGAGACCAAAATAGAAGGGGAGACCCTTCTAAACACTAGTAACACTAAATGGAAATTTGATTCAGGGAAGGTAATCAGTGCAAGAGGCTCGGCTGGAGGAATAGGCACAGTCTGGTCTAAGAACCTATTCATTCTTGGCAGATTACACGAGACCCAACATTGGATATATACAGAACTATGGCACATAACAGGCAAAGTTAAACTAGATTTGTTTAATATGTATGTCCCAGTGCATTATGAGGAGAAAAAAGAGTGCTGGAAGACCCTATCAGATTATATAGAGCAATGCAGCCCTACGAATATAATCATAGGAGGAGACCTGAATATAATCCTAGATCCAAAAGAAAAACGAGGTGGATCCTCTACAAGAGACCCCTTCCTGCCCACTGTGGAAAATCTCATCCAGACATGGGATTTGGTTGACTTTAAGCCGGTGAAAGGAGCACCACTTGGACAAATAATAAAACAGGGGAACACCACATTCAGCAAGGTTAGATAGATTCCTCGTCAGCAGCGCAATTATGATGGACAATAGAATAGTCTTCTCTAAGATCCTGCCAAAACTAACATCGGACCACAAGCGAATTCTCCTACGCATAAAGGAGGAAGAAGACCTCGGTCCTCTCCCTTTCAGATTCAGTCCTCTCTGGGCCAAAAGAGAGGGGTTTCTTGAAACTATACAAACAGCTTGGGAAAAATATATCTTAGGCTCCCCAAGCTATGTGTGGGAGCAAAAAATTAAGAACACCAAAAAGGCACTCAAAGAATGGATAAAGAAAGACGCCAACTCCCCCACCAGCCAGAGGAAAGAAGCAACAAAACAGCTGGAAGAACTTCAATTGGGGCTGGAAGAGAAAGCCATTTCAGCCACAGATTTAGACAAAGAAAAATATGCCCAAAGGAAAGCATACAGCTCCTTTAGAAATGAGGAGGAATTCTGGCAATTAAAATCCCGCAGCCTGTGGCTCAAAGTAGGGGACAGGAACACTACATATTTCCATAGACAATATAGGGCCCGGATCTCACGAAATCATATTACATAAATTACTACTTCCAGTGGACAGGTATGTAGAGGATTTGAACAAATCAAGGAGGTAGCAATTAAACATTTCCAAAAGCTTCTCAGCGCTGGAAAAGATGGGAGCGAGGAGGACATAGAATAATTCCTCACAAATATCCCCCAGCTAGTAAGTTCAGATGACAATGAAACACTTTTAAGGCTAGCCTCAGAAGAAGAAATATCAAACATAGTCTGGTCCATGGAGCCAGATAAAGCCCCTGGGCCCGATGGATTTTCAATCCACTTTTACAAAATATGCTGGGAGATAATCAAAACTGATCTCATGAGAATGGTTCAAGGTTTCATGAGGAAGGCAAAAGTCGGAGGTGGCATAAACTCAACTTTCCTCTCTCTAATTCCAAAGGAAGCCAATCCAGGAACATTCGATAGATACAAACCTATCTCATTATGCAACTCATCCTACAAGATACTGACCAAGTTGATGGCAAATAGAATCAAACCATTACTTCAAAAATTAATTACTCCAGCTCAAGGAGGTTTTGTGAAAGGACGACACATCCTGGACAACGTCATCCAAGTGCAGGAAGCTCTGCATTCAAGTCAGTTGCATAAAGAACAAGTTATGTTAATCAAACTAGACATGTGCAATGCTTTTGATAGAGTAAATAGATCTTTTTTATACAGGGTTCTATCAGCTTTTGGCTTCAACCAGAACTTCATTAATTTAATTAAAGCCTGCCTGGAGAAGATATGGATAGCACCAATGATAAATGGCAAACCTGCAAACTTCTTCCCAGCCACAAGGGGCCTGAGACAGGGCTGTCCCCTCTCACCCTTCCTCTACATTCTGATGGCTGACTCTTTAAGTAGAAAGTTAACTATGGAAAAACAAAAAGGCAGTATACCAGGGATCAAAATAGAGAAAGGCATAGAATCAATGAACCATGCATTATTCGTTGATGACTCGCTCTTGCTGGGGGGGGCCTCCTCAAGAATAGCATCAGCCTTCAAAACCATATTACAGAAGTTTTGCATCATCACAGGCGCATTAGTAAGTGAAAAGAAAAGTGTAGTCTATGGCTGGAACATAGACCAACACTCAATTGGGAAAATCGCAGAAGACTTGGGATACAAAGGGCACGCAGAATGGGAAAGAATCAAATACTTGGGTCTACCTATAATGCTGGGCTCAAATAGAAACCACCTGTGGGAGGAAGTAATATCAAAATACAAGAAGAGGATAGCAGCATGGGGAGGCTTCTGGTTATCCACAGGAGGCAAACTCATCTTAATCAAATCTGTCCTCTCAGCACTACCAACATTTCAAGCGGCTATGATGATGGCACCCAAACACATTTCTGACCAAATCTCCAGGTATTTACGCAATTTTTTGTGGAATGGTGGGTGAGGGAACAACAACAGATTCCACCTAATCAAATGGGATACAGTAAAAATGCCGATGGTGGAAGGAGGCCTTCAGGTGCGCGACCCTGGGAATGCAAACGTGGCCCTGGAATGCAAATTGCTATGGCAATTATGTGTGGAGCCCAACCATCCTGTAAGCCAGATTCTTAATAAGAAATACCTTAAGAAATGATCCATCATGAATTATAAACCAGAGAAGCATCCAAAAGGCACGCAAGCCTGGAAACTGTGCGCCAAAGGAATAGAGTTTTTCAGAAGTCAATTATACCGTATTCTAGGTAATGGGAAGAAAACTAATTTATGGAAAGACTGCATAATGGACATCAGCCGCTAAACCAAAAAATTGAGATCGTCGAGATCAAAGAATGGCTCCAAGCAAGAGGTATCAAAAAAATAGAGGATTTATCAGAATGGGACAGTAAAGGCAATTGGCTGAGATGGAAATGGCCCAGAATTCCAGAACAATTAAAAAATCAGCTTGCTGTCCTCATTGAAGAAATCGTTGATTTTGCTCCAATCCACATCGATGAGGAAGACATTTGGGGCTGGGGCAAGAATGGAGTAGATACAACAAACCAGGGATATCATCAATTGCAAAGCAAGCAAGATTCACCACATCAGGGAATTGTTTGGAAGCATATTTGGGACAGCTTCAGCATCCCAAAAATCAACTTCTTTTTTTGGACTTTATTTCATAACAAAATCCTCACAGGAGAAAATCTGTGCAAAAGGGGTATAGCAGGGCCACACAGATGCATCCTTTGCAAAAGAGATCTGTAAACAGCAAACCATATGTTCATAATGTGTGATTTCGCGAAGGAGGTATGGTCCATCTTCTTTTTCGGACTAAATGTGAGTGCCCCTTCTCAAAGTACGATAGTCTCCATGTTTACATCCTGGAACGACAACTACCCTCACCGAATTGTCAACAAATTAATTTGGCACAAAGTATGGACACTTGCGCCTAAATATGTTTGCTGGAAAATCTGGTTAGCTCGGAACGAGACCATATTTAATAACATTGAGCTTCTAGCTGTGGAAGTGGCGGAACAGGCAAAGAAGCTTCTCCTAGAAACTCTCAATCATCACACTGCAAAGGAAGACAATTCACTAAGAAGAGAAGAAACCGTGTGGTTGGAAGACTACACAGGAAAAGACAAACACCAAGCAATTAAACGACCAATCCACAAGGAAAGATGGTAGATCCGTGAAACTGAAGACAACTTCCAAAAGTGGTGGAAATCCTAGGACATATGCACCATTTTCTTCGATGGAGCCTCAAAAGGCAATCCAGGGAGGTCAGGAACAGGAGGTGTGATCTTCTACCGGAATGGGAAAAAATATGAATTTAGTTGGGGCCTGGGAGTGAAAACAAACAACCAAGCTGAAATACTTAGTCTCTAGAAAGCTTGCCAAATTGCAAGTAAAGAAAATCCAAAGGAAATCTTAATAATAGGTGACTCAGAATTGTTGATAAAAACAATGGTAAAAAAGGAAAAGCTCAAGGATCCGGCACTGAACAAGCAACTAGCAAGAGTAAACAGAATATTGAAAGACCTCCATCCGGCTCAAATATGTCACATTCTTAGAGGATTAAACAAAGATGCAGACATATTGGCAAATATAGGATGCTCTCTTCAGGAAGGAATGATCAGCATAAATGCAGTTACTCCAACCAAGGCAAATATTCCTTAAGTGAAAAAGTGTTGTAATCATCAATGAAAATTGTAATGGTCGTTCAGGCTATGCCCGATCAGCTTTCTATCAATAAAAATTAACCGTTTCAGTTAAAAAAAAAAAAAAAAACTTAGCATCAAATGACATTCATCCCCCCCTTAAATGTGCCCATTCTTCCTACAATGACTATCAACTGCAACACATGAAATTATTTGTGGACGTGCACACCCGCAAAGAGTGCAAGGGAAATACCGTTTCCCATCATCAACCCCTGGCTGATTAGTTCCCCATATCATTGCTTTTGACATTCTTCCGAGACACAAAAAAATTATATTAAAAAAATATGTTTTTTGCTCACGAAAAAGACCACCTTATAACCTTTCAGAGTTATTGTATTTATAGAAAATATGATGCAACATCACTTACACGTGGAATATTTATATATTTATTTATCGTAGGAATTCTAATGTTAGATGACTAGTCAAAGTCAAATATGGACAGTCAAACAAACAGTCAATTTTACCTCGAAATTCCAACATGTTATAAAACGTTCATATAGTCATCGAAAGGAAAATTCCATATGTCGTCGGAATTTTGACGCCCTAAAGATATGCCATCAGAATTCCAAGGAATGCAGGGACTTTACACAAACAAATTTTAAAAAAAATGACATTTTTCTTATCCTTTGCAACAATATGGGCCATACCGTCAGACTATGTCATCTGACTTTAGTCCTATATGTAGTAGTGTGTGCACAAGTTTAGAGAGAGTATATTCCCTTTGTCATTGATGTCAAAGGGGGAGAATATGCAAACATCAAGAGAAGAACAATCAATAAGTTGATAGGGGGAATCAAGCCCAAGATTGTTAATGACTACTAGCAGATGTCTCGTAGTGTTGTCATTAATGTCAAAGGAGGAGATTGTAGAATGTGTTTTCATTTATGTCAAGTACAATAATTGATGTCTAGTACAGTCAATGATGTCAAGTGACATCATCAAGTTTAGGGGGAAATTGTTGAGCAATGATGATTGAAGTGAAGGTTACAGTTCATAAATTTAGTTAGTTGGATATCCTCGCTTTGCAAGGATTTTACCCTTAGTTATCATGATTAAATGAGCATGCAAATTGTTTGGATATAAAGGCATATTAAAGATATTTCCAAAATATATGGCACTTATTCAAAATCCCAAGGAAATATGAGAAAATATGCTCTAAAGTGAAGACATTTCAACAACGTCTAGGCCTATGATCCACATAAAATAATTTCAAATAGAATAAAAAAAATCCAATAAGCTCCATATCAACATCATAGTCAACAAGATGTTGAAAGATTTTCCAATAGATATGCATGGTAGGAAGAAGGAGAAATCTTGGAATAAACATCTACTGAAGCTTGTATGGAAAAATAATAAATGTCTATTTATACCCCTTTACCCAAAGAAAAAGAAAAAATCGAGTCTATATCGCAATTTAGCTTAAGCATGAGTGTTATTGTTGATCTATGGAGCATACAATCTAACAATGAAGAAACAAGTGCAGACCCTCTCCCCACCCAAGTCGATGTTTAGTGGGAGTGGAGGGGTTGCATTCGAAGGTAATATAATCCCTCCCATTAAATATCAATGGCCTAGATCTATTGTAGGGCCCATTACCTCAAAACCCAAAACCATTGAGGGTGGGGGTTTCAATACCATAGGAGGACTAAGGTGGTTTTGACATCGACCTAACCACGTGATGTAACAAAGAATCCTAGAGATAGACAAGTAGCCACACATAAATACACTTGGAGCTAAAGAAACCCAGAATAATGAAGCAGCAGTGATGTGTTGGTGATGTGTCATGGCAAGTAGTAAACACATGGCAATGGCAGTGACACATGGTAGTGATGTGGTGGTGATGTGGCATGACAAGGGGAAAACAATGGCATGACAGTGACATGGACATGACATGGTAACTTTGTATTCCATTGGACACCACAGGGTCATGACAGATAGTGGGGACTTGATTAACCTCATTTGATTCCATGTTGCATGGCAGTAAACTGCATAGGAAAAAAAATCAGACCCCCCCTTGTTAAAGTTCGGATAATCGAAGGGTCGAGATGTGACTTCTCTGTCATCAAAATTGATTAGATGACGAGATTACGAAGCACATTTTAAAATTTTAATGGATATTTAGTCACACATAATACAAAAAGTGGACCCCCCCCCCTTGTTAAAGTTCATATTGTTGAGGGGGAGGCATAATGACTTCTCTAATGTCGGATTTAATGGGGTCAATGGGCATGTTTTAGAATTTGGTGGTTATTTAACATTGTACAATTTGCAAGGGTCCAAACCTCAATGCCCTTAGGGATTAAGCACTTGGTCTTAACATGTGCTCCTAGCCCTGGGTCATGAAGTGCTAGGTGTCAAAGCACTTAGAGCTAACAAAGGAAATCCATATGACTCGCAAAACATTACAACTAAGTGGACCTAGATCTTTAATATGTTAAAATGTTTTAAAAATCATGTCTATATTAAAAGGTTACACAGATGCAAAGACAAGCCCTTGAGGAGTCAAGGGAATATGAAAAATAATCCAGATTATATGTCATCCCTGTCGTGTATTAATAATCTGATTAAGTATAAATGCGTTAGATAAAACAATGTGAAGTAGTGTAGTAGTGTGGAACTCGTGAGTGGTGGTAGAAGTGGCTCTATGGTGTGAAAACAAGGAAATGTAGTCTAAATAGAGCAAGAGGCGGAGTGCAAAGGAGTGCAAAAGTAATGTATAAGGATTATGTGCAGTGTAATAAGTAAAAGATAGAAGAAAAATAAATATGGAAGGAGAACGAACTATACCTAAGTTTGTAATTGCATGAAAAGGGATCTGACATGTTTGTGCCTACAACATAGTGCAAAGGAGATAGGTGTCTCATGTAGGTTGGTGCCTACAAAGCAACATAGGGAATTATGTCTTTTGGAGGTTGGTGCCTACAAAGTAGCAAAGGGAATTGGTGTCTCTTATAGGTTGGTGCCTACAAAGTAGCAGAGGGGGCTAGTGTCTCCTATAGGTTGGTGCATACAAACAGATGTAACAATAAATAGGTTCCTTCAAACATATCTAACAGTAGGTTGGTGCCTACAAAATCAATTGAAATAAATAATTGTATTCATATATCATTATGTACTATGTTACTATTATTGTGATTGGAATTATATGAATACTGAAATATATTGATTAGTTAAATTGATCACTATATTGATTCACCCCCCCTAGTATAGATATATTTTTAACACGTCATTTATATGCACGCATTTGACTTGAATTGGGAGCTTTGTTATTTGTAATGGATGCAAGATGAGTGAAAGTGGGGCTTGTCAAAGAAAGAGACCAACATGAGAACCTAATGGAGCTAGACCCTTATAGAATGGCCCACAATTTGAAGGAAATGAGAGATCGAAGAGCATACACCCAAAATCTAATTATTGAGAGTCAAGCTATCTCATGAACCCCAAAAGACAGGGTTATCTCATCGTCTATACCTATTGTGAAATCCTATATGGTCAAATAACGCCACACCCACCAAATGGTAACCAAAGAATAGACCAAGAGACATAACATTCCATTAAAATGATATCACATAGAATTAACTAGAAGAGCACGATCATAAAAATAACATGAAGCCTATATGTGCTCGAAATTACTTGCATTCAATACAGCATCCCCAGTTAGTTGGATAATGTCGAACATCCTTACCATGATTGGCATAGGAAACCTCATGAGCCAACTCAAGATAGTGCCATAATCATTCACACTAGTGATCCATTTGTATTTGCCTACATTATGAACCAAATCCTACTGTTGATTGAGAGCTACCTCGCACTCCAAACAATGAATACCAATGTCATTTTGATGGGGCTTTTACAAACCTTTATTATATGCAAATAAAGCTTACCTTTGTGCATCATGTCACCAATGTGAACATGTTTTCCTATGTTGACACTTGACTCACCTTAATTTTGTTAAATGTTATTATTTTAATATTATTATAAAAATTTAATTAAAAAATTAATTCTTTAAAAAAATTATAAAAAAAAAATTAACAGTTGCTTCTCCATATTCATAAATGGTAACTCTAATAAACCAGGGGGTAAACTAGTATGCATAATGTAGAGAGATTTTACTCAAACATCTATTGATATATAATTGACCAAATACCCAATAACATTGATTATAACTTTATTTATCTTGTTATTGGTTAATTTCAAATATGTATAACAATATAAACTTTTTACTGATAATTTATAGACACTTATAATTATACTTTTCTTATAACTTTTTAAGAGTTGCTTCTCCATATTCATAAATGGTAACTCTAATAAACTCGGGGGTAAACTAGTATTCATAATGTAGAGAGATTTTACTCAAACATCTATTGATACATAATTAACCAAATACCCAATAACATTGATTATAACTTTATTTATCTTATTATTGGTTAATTTCAAATATATATAACAATATAAACTTTTAACTGATAATTTATAAACACTTTTAACTATACTTTTCTTAAAACTTTTTAAATTAAAAATAAAAACTAAAAACTCAAATAAGTTTCCATCTATCGTCATACCTTTTGTTAAAAAAACAAAAAAAGAAAACATAGTGAAATCATTATCACCTTATTTTTTACTTTTAAAACAATATTTTGGAATCACACAACTATATCAAATCCATTTTTCTTCTTCTCTAGTTCTATTGATTTAAGAAAATTATTTACAAATCAGTAAATTATATCATATCACCAAATGATGTTCCTCGCCATCATACATTTTATTTATTAAAAAAAACAACAAACAAACCAAATTATTGGATTGCTTGGTTTTTTTCATATCACTATTGGTTTTTCCATATAAAAAATAGGTATTACATATATATGGATGGGCGAAATCATGATAATTGCACCAAAATAAATAACATGTGGACATGCAAAATCGTGAGAATTGTAGCAAAATAATAGGAGATAATTTATGTGCAAAATGGTGAGAATTGCAGCAAAATAATAGGAGATCAATTATTATGTGTAAAATCGTGAGAACTGCAGCAAAATAATAGGAGATCAATTACTTCAAGTAGAGTCATATAGCACCAAATACTAGGGAGTGTGAATGTTAGTATTTTAATTCAATCTTGAAATTATGCAATGATTTGTTCATTTTAGATTTCATTACAAAATTAATTAAATAGTCAATCATTTTTAGCATTTCCAAAGGAATTCTTCATTGATAGTATAGTTGTGTTTATCTAGCAACCTATTTAGCACCAATATGTTGGTGATGTGGTAGGACTTGTTGTCACACCTATCCACGATCACCATGTCTTTTATGTCCATCTATTTGACTAAAATTGGGAGCTTTTCTATTTGTCATTGCTGGAAGATGAGTGGAAGTGACGTTTCTTTGGATGAATAAACCATCATGAAAGCCCAATGTAGTTGGATCCTTTTAGAACAACCCACAATCTAAAGGAAGTGAGAGACCACAAAACATACACCCAAAAGCCAATTATAGAGAGTCAACTTATATCTTGCAAACCCCAACAATCAGGTTTATCCCACCAACTATACCTACTAGCAGGTATTGGAATGGTCAAATAGAGTCACACACATGCCAACCAAATGATAAGTGAAACATACGCCAAGAGACTCTATAGACTCTTAAAATGAAATAATATAAAATTAGGCAGAAGAGCACAATGAAAGAAAAATCCTTAGGCCCACTTGAGTTCGAAATTGCTTCCCTTTAACAAAAACATCCCCACTCAATTACATAATGCCAAGCATCATCGTCATGACTAGCATAGACAACCTCATGAACAAGCTCTGGTTAGTACTATAATCATTCACATAAGGTGATCCACTTGTATCTGTGTGCATCCTTAACTATATCCTTCTCTTGATTAACAATCTCATAGTCTAGACAATGAATGAATTACAGCAATGGGGATTTTACAAACCTCCATTACATGTAACTAAAACTTGTCATCGTACATTGTGTAACCTATGCAATCATATTTTCTTATATTCACGGCAAAATTATTTTAAGTTTATTAAATATTATTATTTTATATTAATAATTATATATTTTTAATTTAAAAATATATTTTCTCTATATTTATAAATAACAACTCTCATAAACTTACAAATAAACTAATACACAAAATATAGGAATAATTTAGTCAAACATATATTATATATCCTTAATCAAATACCTAATAATTTAGTCAAACATATTTATATCCTTAATCAAATACCTAATTTATATGATAACTAGTTGAACCTTTTAAACTTCATTTATAATAACTATTAAAATAATATTTAAATTTTCCTCTACTCATTATTTTTAGTTTCAAAATATTAAATTTTTTTATTTTATTAAAAATAATTATAATATTAAAAATACTTTTATCTTTCTTAATTGTAACACCTACCACCATATTTTTTGCATTAAAAAAAAAACCTGTGGTCAAATCACTATCATTTACTTTTTATTAATTTTTAAAAAAATAATTCCGTATCCCAAAACTATAACGAATCCCATTGTCCTCCTCCTTCCTTTTATTAATTTAAGAAAATTACTGTCAAATCACTAAATCATAGTAAGGTATGTGGGTTGCACTAACTATGCAGTACGTAGTTACATGAAAAATTATGTGCATAATTTTCTCCTTATTACTCGCCGCCCAATGAATTTAGCGTGTTTTTAACATTATTTTGTGGCGTAAGCAGCTCTAACTTGTTTTCTATTTTCAATTATGTTACGTCTCTAGGACTTAGGTATCTGTCAGCTGTAGCGCCAACAGTGCAGAACTGTGGTGCTAGTAAACGCCTGTCTACTGGTATTTGTTTATTTTGACTTTGAGTAGGGGTCACATAGGCCTTTAAAAAAATTTGGAAATTCGCTTTAAAAAGAGTTTTTTCTATATTTAAAACAAATATTGGAAATAGCAAACTTCGTGTTAAAAATATTGACGTGTTACAGTGGATTTCATATTAAAGCATGGTGGAGAATGACAAATTTGTAATCTTAAAAATTGGAAAATTCTATATTAAAGTATGGTGAAGAATGATAAGTTTTAGTCATTGTTATGAGTTTGAGGGTCTGTCATGGAAACAATGACTCATAAGCCCCTCTTAGATCATGTGTAAGATAGATAAACTAAGAGGGGGTTATGAGTCATTGTTGCAAGGGTTAGGGTTTGAGGGTCTGTCATGGCAACGGACGGGATACCTACTTTTTTTTCCTTCAGCACATGACTTAACCTCCCATGCATTGGTGAAAGCATTGTAGAAAAGGGCGAATGGAAAGATTGAGCCCACTCGATTTGTGAGAAAAGTTGAAAACACACCCACTATGAAAATTCCTTGAGTTTCCTTCTGGCATAAAAAAATGAACCTTTTGAGAACGAGCATTGGTGAGGCAAGTCATGTGACTATGGTCATCTCCAAAATCAGTGGACTAGTGGGTATCTTGCTCCTGGAAGTCATTAATTCATGGGGAGGTTGAATCCTATGATGTAGGAAGGGGCTTCTTTATCTTCCTTTTTTAAACCAAAGAAGGAAAAGATTTGATATTCAGGAATGGGCCCTATTTCGTTGGAGCAAGAAGACTATATCTAAGTCAATGGACCCTGGACTTTAACTCAGATGAAGATATTCCCTAGGTCATTCCAATTTGGGTTAAACTCCCAAGATTACCAATCCCTTGTTGGAACGATGATTGTCTCAAAGTGATAAGAAACGCATTAGGGAGATACATCGATAGATCAAAACCAAAACCACTGATATTTTTGCTTGCAGAAGGATTTGTTTTGAAGTTGACATGGAAAAGGAGTTGTCAGTTGAGATCTAGTTGGAAAATGGAAACTGGAAGCACCTCCAACAGTTAGATTATGAGAAGTTGCACTTTAAATGCAAATTGTGCCATGAATATGGGCACTTTTCTAGAGACAAGCAAGGGAGTCAAAAAGAGGAGACTCAAGGTTCGTAGGAGGAGTCATGGAAAACCCATAAATGGAACTAGCAGGGCTTCTTGGGGTATTTGTACTATTTGGGATCAAGATCACTTTGGGACTATAAAATTTGTGATAAAAGATAATGTTATATTGATGGTTTTGAAACAAAATGATACTCCACAGGAGTTGAGGATTTATAGTGAATATTCACCAGTAATATATAGATAGACAAAGGAATTTTGGTCGCAATTGAAAGCCCTAAAAATAGGCTCAAATCACTAGAGAAGCATTGTGGTAGGGGATTTTAACACCACTTTGAGAAGTCTAGAGAAAAAAGGTGGAAGTAGAGTTAGAGACCCATTCAGAGAAGAATTGGAGGACCTTATCTCGAAATGGGATCTAGTAGACGTGAAACCCACTTTCTGGAAATTCACTTGGACAAGCAAAACATTTGGAATCAATTTTATTGTAGCCCGACTAAATCGTATTTTGGTTCATAGTGACTTGTATTTAGAAGAAAAACATATCTATTATGATATCTTACCTCACAGTGAGTCAAATCATAATCCATGTTTTCTCAAAAAAAAAGAAGGGGAAAATTTAGGTCTCGTCCATTTTAGATTCAATCCAGTTTGGTTGCAGGAGGAATAAGCTTCCATATTAATTCAAAGAATATAGGGAATACATATTGAGGTCTTTCTAGCATATATTTGGGAAGAAAAATTAAGAAGGGTAAAAAAGGCCTTAAAAGAGTGGTTGAGAATATCATATAGGAACCTGACCTAGAGGAAAAAGGAATATAAAACCAGTTGGAACATTCCCAAAAAGATGGAAGCTTTACAGATAATAGAAGAGCATTGTGATAAGGAAATAAGGTTGAGCCAAGAATTATATATACAAAGTAGGTGTGCGGAGGAGTGGAGACTAAAGTCAAGACAAACTTGGCTTCAAGCGAGTGAGCGAGTGATCGCAACACAAAAAAACTTCATAGACAAGCAAAGATCAGGAATCAAATCAATAATGTCAAATAAATCTTAATTGTGACAAGGCAAAAAGTTTCCTCCTTTCAAGAAATTAAGCAAGCAACCTTTAAACATTTTAACATAGATTAAGGAAGGAATTCTGAGGAAGAGATTAAATAAATGTTTCTCTCAATCCCAAAGTTAATCTCTAGTGAAGATAACCACTTTCATTGCAAGGAAGTGGAGGAATTTGAAGCCATAGCCGCAATTTGGGATATGGAGTTGGATAAATCCCCAGGGCCAGATGGCTCCACCATACATTTTTACAAAATATTATGGTGTTTCTTGAAATATGATCTTCTAAAAATGATAAATTAGACAAGAAAGAAGGACATAATTGGGGGAGGAACAAACTCCTCCTTTCTAGCACTAATTCCAAAAGAGAGTAAACCTTCAAGCTTCTCTTGATTTCTTCCAATTCCCTTGTGCAATACTTCTTATGAGATTTTAACTAATATTCTAGCCAATAGACTAAAAATATTTTTGGGAAAGATCATTCTGAGAATCAGGGAGGACTCATGAAGGGGATAGAAATTGTGGACAATACAATTTTGGTCCAATAAGCCATCCAAACAAGTAAAAGTGAAGGAAGTAAAGGAATGGTTGTCAAATTGGTTTTTTCAAACACATTTTATAGGGTCAATCATCTTTTTATATTTAAATCCATGGAGACTTTTGGATTTAATAGGGGCCTTATCAGATGGATTAAGGCCAGTGTTAGACATCCTTGGATATCTCTATTGGTCATGGTTTCTCTGCAAAGTTCATTGAGGTCTCTAAAGGTTTAAGAAAAGGATGCCTGCATTCCCCTCTATTATATATTATTATGGTACACTCATTAAGAAGAAAGCTAAATATTGAAAGAAGGGAAGGTCATCTAGAGGGCTTTCAAATATCCAGGAATGTTAATGTTATGAATCATTCACACTTTGCAAATGATACCTTGATAATGGGGAAGTGTTGGATTTATTCCTAAAAGCACCAAGAGAAGAGGTAAATAAATAGAAGAGTCAAATCTATGATTGGAATTGCAACGACCATTTTCTTAAAGAAATCTTTGCCATCTTTGACTTCCCTTGCTCAAAAAAATGGCGCTCCTTTAAATATTTCGATACTTCAATAGTGGTTGGAACCACCCTATGAACGATTGGGACAACATTCTTTTGAAAATCCAAAAGAAGTTGGAGATATTGGGATCAAGATGGCTAAATCTAGTAGTCAAAGTCATTCTCATTAAATTTGTTATTTCAACCCTTCCAATAAACCAAATAAGGATATTGATAATAAATTTTTTATTGAAAAGGAGAACACAAAATGATAAAAAATTTCTATATGGTTAGCTCGAATGTGATAAGGGTGCCAAAAGAAAATGGGGGGCTACATATACGAGATCCTTTTTGAATGAATCTCTCTAGGACCAAAAATTGTATGGAGGTTGATAATAAAACAAAAACCTTAGTGGTAGGCAACTCTTATCCAAAAATACTTCAATAGGTGTATTTTGAACAAAGTGGAAAATTTAAAATGGAATCAATATGGTTCACCCATTTGGAGACTGTGCAAGACGATGACTCCCTTAATCATAGAAAATATAGGGTGGAGAGCTAGGAATGGGTGGGAGATAAATCTGAACACAACTCAAAAGAAAAATGGAGAAAATTTTCTCTCTTCCAATCATTTACGAGGAATTTGAAATTAGTCAAGGTCAAGGGGAAAGAAAACACTCCATGATCTAGCTATATGGGATAGAGACTCTAGGATTTAGAAAGGATGGGACATTCCTAATGTTCCCTTAGATCTCACTGAATAAAAAATAACCTTCCTTAAAGTTCTTAAAGGCCCACCCCCCACTTATATCCACGAGTAAGATGATAAAGAATGGAAAGAGCTCCAATACATTTATTCAGTAAAGGAAGGTTAGAAAACTCTTCTCTTGAAGGAAATCCTCCCACCAACCTCAAAAATATAGAAGGATGTTTGGCATTCAGATGGTCTTCCTAAAGTAAACTTCTTTTGTTGGCAGTTCATGGGAAATTTTAATTGCTAATAATTTAAGGAAACGAGGAATACATGGTCCTAATTGGTGTTTTCTATGCAGGGGATATGAGGAATCTACTAGACATATGTTTTTTGAATGTTTTCTTGCCAAACTAACATGGAAATTAACTTTTTAACAAGTCTATACAATTAATCAAATTCCTGATCGCTGGATGAAGATGCTACAAGCTTGGAGAAAAAAAAAACCAAACACCCTTCAATCTAAAATTCTTGAAAAATGATTTTGGGCAACCCTTCCAAAGTATCTATGTTGGAAAATATGGTTAGTTATGAATCAAGTTATTTTCAAACAAGTAGAAACCAAAAGGGTGTTACCTCTAAGAAGAAAAATTCAAGAGTCATCTAGCTAATGTGATAGTTAATGCGACTCACAGACAGACTCACGAAGGTGGGAAGGGTGGAGTGAGATGGCGAGCTTTTTCGATTGCACGGAGGCTAGGGTTGACGCTGCCGCAGTCATTCGTGGAACTTCCAATCTATGTTTAACAAATCTGGGTGTGGACAGATCTGGGCGATCTAGAGAAACCCTAGTTAGGAGTTTCTATTTTCTGAAAGGGGATGGCATAATAGTATGGGAACAGAGCGCCGAAAATGACTCTAACTTCCAGCTACATACGTGTGAAGAAATCCATGAGTAAATGGTTAAGATTTCCAATCTTGTGTAATAAGTGCATCAAACGCGATCTCAAGACTTTGTGCAGGAATGGGATTCCCATGAGAGACGAAGCGTATATGTTAATTGGGTGGAGGTTTATTCCTTTGGGTGTGCTAATATAGATTGGATTGCAAAGACATGGAGTCAGTGCATCTCTTATTGACTGGATTCAAGCAGAGCCATTTTTGCAATTGTATATCTAGCCCATCTCAGTGTGGATTTGAACGCAAAGAAGGTGGAGATGTTCGTACATGGGAAAAATCTCTAAGGGAAACATTTTAAGTGTTTTTTTGCAATCCATGGAGACATGAGCACTCAAGACCCAGTTCTCGCCAAAAAGTCTCTGGATATGGTAGATCTAGGGATGAAACAACAACACCAAAAGGTATAATTTAGAAAGAGCGATGAAGGACTGAGTGTAGGCTTCCTAGGGTTACAGTGTGCAAGTTGACCAACACTGTTGAACTCCATCTGGTCTTAGATCTGTATGGCGTCCCCCATTTTGGTGATCTGAATTGTGGGAAAACGTATTGAGCATATTTGGTTCGCACAAATATAATCTTAAATAAGGTTTTGGCTTACAAGAACTACCTTATCGCGGATGCAGATTTACAACTCGATCTTATCACTCTTGTTGGTCAAAAACTTAATGAATTGTGGATCTGGGTTGAAATTTTCATCTCTTCAAAGATCTGTTGCGTTATGTTAGACCCTCTTCTTTTTTATTTGCAGATCCATTAGAAGGAGAAGAAAAGTCTGTTATAAAAAGGAGGCATAATGGGATGGAATATGAATATCAATCCTCAAATCTGTATGAAGGAGGCCCGATCCATATGAGTACATATCTGGGTTATCAACCCCCAAATCTCATTGAAAGGGTTCTAACCCAATTTTTTATTAAAACCCTGAGCATGAAATTAGTAGGTATGAGGATATGGATCTGGGAGTGATCCGGATTTAAACATGAATGCAACAAATTACAGAGATAACCATAAACACAAATATGCAACGGAAATAATACTTCATTTCATTAATGTAAAACATTGAAATATGCTTACAAACAGTAATGGAAATAAACCAGCTAGGGCGATGGTAGCTTATCTCTGAGAAGAGATGTGGTGGCTACATACCTCTGAACTGTCTTACAATGAGGCTCGAAGGCCTATTTATTGTTGAGAAACAATGGAAAACCCTAAACATCCAAAAACCTAACCCTAGAAGATGAAACGCCAAACTGTGGGCCCTGTTTGGGTAAATTGGTACATCAACTTCTCGGGGTCGTAACTTTGGTATAAGATCTTCATTTGATGTGCACAATATCTCGTTAGAAAGATCTATCTGAGAACTATAACTTTGGGAAGACCAACATAGGTCCATGGACCCATGTTGCTCCTAATTTTCCCAAAAGACGTCGTTCAGGGCCTCAAAATGGCTCCGGAAGGAAGTTCAGGACCCGAAAAACTGCTAAAAATAGTAAGTTGTGCTACAATTAAGGAAACTGAAAATGCTGAGAGAAACAATGGTGGGGGTCCAAGTGGACTTGGCAGGTGGCCACTAATGTCCACTTGGATTAGGGAGCAGGTACAAGTTCTATAGAAAAATATTCATGAAAAATTAGGCATTCTAATATGATTTCAAAATTTGATTTATGCGGGGAAATATGTACAAGAGGGATTCAAGTTACAATACTATGGCATTGGACCTTATTCAACCATTATCCTAAACATGCATCTACTTGAAGGTTTCCCGAGATCGATCTCTAAAGGCCCAACTTCTTTCAAGGATGCAGTTAAAGGGAAGGCAGAACCACAAACTAATGCAGAAAAATGTCCCAATATGCCTGGTCCCTATATTGTGGAGCATATGAACCAAGTCTCGGCATTGACAATCAACTTGCCAGAAGTTAATGAACTATACTATGATTTCCATGGAAGAGCAATAATATGCATATTTAATGGCTTCTGGCCCAAATCAGAGAGCTTGCATCAATGGATATTCTCTACCTGGACAGAAAACTATGAAGTCCATCTATGTTCAAAAGTTTTTTTCATTGTAAAGTTTCACACAACGACAGATTTGGAATACGTATTAAATGAGCAACCATGGTTATGCGGTAATGTGGGTCCCTTCTTGACACCATGGTTCCTAAATTTTGATACAAATACCATGGTGGTCTCCAAAATGTCAATATGGGTCTAGTTACATAACCTTCCCCTACATTTTTTGCATCACTTAATATTAGAAGGAACAAGAAATTCCTTGGGGAATTTCCTAAAAGTGGATGCAGATCAAGTCTCAAAAAGCATTTTTACCTTTGTCGGAATATGCGTAGAGGTAGATCTCAGTAAAGGTTTACCTGATAGAATTATTTTATTACACAACAATCTAAAGTGAACCCAGCCTCTTGATTATGAAAATGCATCCTTCCACTGTCGTATGTACTTACAAACTGGACATCTTCAAAATATGTGTCCACAAGCAAAAACAGATCCAAAAAAGAAAAAGTGACAAGCTCCAAAGCCAAAAGGTTGGCAATTTCCAGAATCCCAAGAAGTCGAAGTACAGGATGTAGAAATCCCATAAAAAAACTACAAATAACAATGTCGATAAATCCTAGGAATCCATGCAGAAGAGTGATGTAGAACATAATTCTTCAATAGTTCCTATGCCTTCCATTCAGTCGCAGCGGGTAGAGAAAATCCCATCTCAAAAAGAAATTAGTGGTACTAAAAGAATTCATGCATTAGAAAGTTCAAATTTTGATAAAGAATTTCAGGCAAATGTAAAATAAACTAAAATTTTTATTATATCTTTCACTCCCAACTCTAATGGTTGGAGGAAAGTGGAAAAAAAGAAAGGTAGAAGAGAGAAGATTTGTATTAACTCTTTGATGAGTTGTTATTGATCTTGGATTCCATGATCGATTGTTTTATGCATATGCTTTCTAGCATCTACAATATGTAATTTTGTTCATTATGAATAAATTTGTGATTTTTCCATGGGAAAAAAAAAATCATTTTCAAACAAAAAGAAATGACTCCTCATGAAGTAGCCACTCAGGCAAGATTAATATTGTTAGAATCTTTATTCATGAATGGAGTACAGGATCCTAAATGCACAAAATGGATAGATAAAGAGCAAAGATGGCTTAAAAACTTCAAGAAGAAGCAAATATGTGTGTCTAGTCTTTCCAGAAAACCTAAAACAAGTAGCAGATGGAAACTTCATTTGGATACTAATGATTTTGAACATTGGAAGCAGGATCATCCTAATCCAATCCTCTTTTTCATTGGGGCATCCATAGGAAATCCGAGGGTGGTAGGAGCAGAAGGGGTTATTGTTTTTCCAAGGAACCAAAGGAATTAAGATACACTTGGAATATAGAGATCACGACAAACAATTAGGTTGAACAGTTAGCATTATGAATGGGATTCATTCTAATGCATAAAGGAAACTTTAAAAAATGTAACAATAATTGGGGATTCTCATATAACTATAAGAAATCTTCAAATGAGCCAGCAAAATATAAATACAAAAAGAGGGAATCAAATTCAACACATTCTCTCCCTATGCCAACTCTTTGAAATTATGGAATTCTATCATGTCCTAAGGAGTAATAATGCTAAGGAAAATATATAAGCAAATCAGGGAGATAATTTGAACATAGAGGATTGAAGGTAGGAGAGGAAACACATTTTTTCCTCCTCCCTGAAAAGCGTGAAGGGGTGCAACAAAGGATCAACGTAAGAAATGTAGACCTCAATGACGAAGCTACGAAAGGTGGAAAAGAGGAGACCGATGGAAGCAGGACTGGTATGGAGTAGAAGCAACATGGAGATCGGGCAACCAACAATGACCAAGCTTAAGGATTTCAAATGCAGGTGACCTAGTGAGGGGTTTTCTAGTTTAAACATACATTATGAATTGTTTTTGTATACTTGTATTTTAAGTTTTTTTTTATAGAACTTGCAGTTGGAATATAGTAGTGAAGGATGACAATATGCCTAAGAGAAATATAAGCACACTTTTACAAGCTTAATTTTGTAAATTTTGCACACACAAGTCTTCAAGTTTTAAATAAAAAATAACCATTAGTGTTAAAAAACAAGTTAGACATTTTCCAGTTTTTTTCGTATTGGATTTTACACAATTGATTTTTTCATACCCAATGGAATTCAAATTCGAATTAGAATTTGGAAACTATGAATCATAATGATAAATCATTTAACATTTTTGAATAGTAATCAATAATAACTAGTGTGTTTATAATTTTTTCACAGTGGGAAAATTTATCATAAGTCAATTATCGAACTAGAAATGGGTCACTGGATGTTATCCATGAATGCAGACTAATTCATCAATGTTATTTAAGGAAAAATAGACCCCCTAGAATTACTTGCAAGTGGTCAATAAAGGGACAAGCTTTCACTTGTTCCGGATACCTCGGAGTCTTAGGTTGTTAACCTCTTAATAATAATAATAATATCCATTTTTAAGGTCACGGCCAAGCTAGACACCAAATTGGTGTATGAGACCCCCTTGTTTGTGAGACAAGGGACCACCTCCACACAACAATTTGATTGGTAAGTCTATGAAGGCATACATACTCTACCCCCTTTGGTTTTGAACCTATGATCTCTTAAAAGGAAACACATGCTCTTACCTTATGTCCAATAAAAATAAAATCTTAACAAAACAAAAACAATTTTAAATATACTTAAAACCCAACTATTCTCCTTTATAAAATCATACTAAACCCAATTTATAATTAAATTTTATAATTTATAAATTTAACAAGGGAGCTACTGCCGTAGCGGTAGTCCCTGCCCGGGGTGCAAATTCCAGGCTATAATTAAGAACCATCGAGTTGCAACAAATCGATTTCTCTGGGGGCTCCATGAGGTCAGCTACAACAAATCGTGGCACTTGCAGACCGATTCCATGAGTTGAAATAGAAGCTTGCTCTCAGGGGTACCGATCGCATCAGCCTCACCCCCTTATGCTATCAATTTCTACATGCAATCCAGGGAAGCTTCTACCATTTTCTCAAAACCTGAATCCATCCATTCTCTGTAAGGAGACGGAAGAACCGGTGCACCGAGAGATTGAAGTCGATGTTTCAGGTCTCCCCAAGAAGCACAATGCATATGTTTACAATAAAATTCGTGGAGTGCCCTCAACCCTCCCGTGCCGCCGAGATTTCACCACAGACAGGGTTAACGCAGGTCCAATCAGAGTTCACTCGAAGACCGCCGACTTCACCTGAAGACCGCATAGTTCACCCGAAGACTACAGAGTTCAGACCGCCGAGATATGTTAAATCTCAATTTCACAGCAATGGCTTCAGATTAGTGGTACTCTGCCTCAATGCCGCACTGCAAATGAAGCCTCGCACTGTTCACCACGCTTCAAAAGACTGCGCACTCGCCAAAACCTTCCCGGGCGAACCTTATCAACTGGATAGAGTCACCTCTTATGTATTCCGTGCAACAAAAAGGTTAAGGACAACGTATTGAAAGGCTCACTCTCTGCCATCATACTCTTTCAAAAATGCCGGAGATTACTCAAACTCTGCCAGATTTTTGTTATAAAGCAGGCGCAAAGTCGTTCACCTCTCAATTGCTCACATTTAGATCAAAGGAACGAAAATTTTGTTCAAAATACTCGGACTGACCCTATCTTCAGCAACAAACAGAAAAAAAGCTTGGACTGTGCGATGGACGAGACAAATGGGGAGGCAAATAATGAGACTGCAATGGCATTCTCTCGCGGCTTGTATTCTTTTCTTTGTGATATTCACTGTTCCTCGAGCTTTTCTTAACCTTTTTATCGTGCATATCCCCCTTTGCAGCCAAAGATGGAATTTCCTGAAGCTCCCATAGAGTAGCGGCTAGTTTCCTCGCAGAAACAGCAACTCTATTACCCTGAACCCCAACAAGGGAAGGCTGACGGGGGGAAGATACCATGGCAGGCGGCGTCTCGGATGACATCTTCCATGTCGGAACAGGCGTGCTCGATCCCCCTCGTTTCCTCACCATAATCGCTCGCTTCAGCTTCACATTGTGCAGTATGGAAGAAGACGAAGACGATGAAGAGCATCCTCTCTTCCGAACCTTTCCTCCTCCGCGGATAAACTCCTCTATGCTTCCCTTCTCCCTCGCCATTCAAAGGATTCTCTTAATACGAACTGAAAACTTAATCACGACTCCATATTTGAGCTCGCTCTGCAATCTTCAAATCAATTTTCTCCAGACCTCGGACCTCGCTTAATCATTACTCCATATTTAAGAGGAAATCTTCGGCCGAGAGGATTCTGGACTGTTACAGTCTGACTTACCCTGTTTCCGGTCGTGCGGATCTGAGCACCGCTCTCAGGATCATATACAAATGGGGAAAAAAAAAAAAGAGGACGAGCGTCGCTTCTCATGCTGTCGCACTCTCATACATCGGCAAATCTCGGATTCCCCACACGCGTTCATAAACTTAGGATAAAAAACTTAGGCTAACGCAAGTTGAGCGCAGGGAGAACGAACTTAGGATAAATTGAGTTGAGCGCAAGTTGAGCGCACATCGGGCGACGTGAGGCCGGCAATAAGACCTCCAAACAAAAACTTTGGCTAAAATTTTTTTGCGAGGAAACTGTGCAGGTAAACTTTGGTTAAGTAGTAAATAGCCGGCACATATTTGCGGTCAACGCATCAACTAATAGCCAGTTGACTGCGTATCGAACGCTAATAGTCCCAGGCAGGGACTAATAAGGATTAAAACAATTAAAAATAAAAATTCTCTTACACTTTTTGCATTGCCATAAATTTTAGGATTTGAATGGAACACACGAATTTTGTAGGGACATGTCTTGGTGTTCGATCCCAATCATTTGGTTGTGGTTGCGGTCATCAATTGATCTAACGCATGCTCTTTCTGCCACCTGTTTTTTAATTCAAATCTATGAATGGTCATAAGTTTTGTGTGGTAAACCAATCATCTAGGGGATTTTTAAAATATGCATAAATTGATATAATTTTATTAATAAAATAAGATTATTTATTAAAATTTAATTTTGTAAAGAAAAAAAAAATTAATATAATTTTTTAATGAAAAAATATAATAATATATATATATATATATATTTTGAATAAAAAAATATTTAAAAATAAATAGAATATTTTAACCAATATTTTAATAAATTATAATTTTATAATATGTGTATAAAATTAAATTTTTTTTATTTTATTTTTACTTTTAAAAATAATAATAAAGATAAATTTTAATTTTATATTCACATGATACAAGGTTGATTCTGATTGCTACAATTATATTTTAGGGCTTACGATTTGTCTTTTTTTTCGCAGACTAGGTTACTTTCGAGGGATTGAATCTTGGATCTCTTAGTTTACATAATTTCATATCACTTGGATCACCAATTAATCTACTTCGGGCGATGATAAAAATGAAATTATTATTTTAAAACAAATTAATAAAAACATTTAAAATATCTGTAGATAAAATTTTGTATATATACTAGCTTTGATCCATCTAACATCGGATCTATCATGCGTCGAGAGGGATCAAATCCCTCGAGGTGCAAACCTTCTTTTTAGATTGTAGAACTTGAGGAAAGGTTTGCACCTCGAGAGATTTGATCCCTCTCGGCGCATTATAGATCTGGTGTTAGATGAATCTAAGCTTGTTCCAGTTGAGGGAAACAATGTCAGATAATTATATTATCATTATTATGTATATGTTTGACATTAACTTCGAAATTCACATTATATATTCTTTGTTGATATGACCATATCATTCTCTTCTTTAATTTAGTATATGTTTCTTGCCTTGTATGGTTTGTACATCTGTGTTTGAATTCTTTGAGTGGTTTGTGTCTTTACATGTTTGGATTTGGATGGCAGTGTTTGTGAATGTTACGATTGTTGTGTTATATTTTTATATGTGTATGTAATTGTCTATTAATAATTAGTTGGTGATGAAGAAGAGAGACAATATTTTCAACAGTTTGCATGATGATTGATACTACACATCTATTTCATTTAATTTTAGGTATCACAACTTTTGACAACTAATTAATTCTTAATAGTGACCCTCTAGGTATTACTAAATATATCTTGACGAGTAGTTTTAATCATTTACTCCCTCAAGGTTACTCTTGAAATAATTTGTTTCTTTGCTAATGTTTGAAATAATTTATTTCCTTCAAGAATATTTTGATGTTTTTTTTTTATCTATAGTCTATTTTGCAAAGTCAAGAAATAATGTATTTTTTAATATTTTTAATGAGTGGCAAGATTAATAAAATCTTTAGATCCAAACAATTATCACATCTCTTTCAAGAATATTTTGATTTCTTTTGAATGTTTATAAATACATATTTTCCTCTTATAAATATTTTGAATACATTGTTGTATGCAATTATCTATTAGTAATTTTGAATATATGTAATTTTCTATTAGTAATTAGTTGGCCATGAAGAAGGGAGACGATCTTGTCAAGCATTAATTTTCACTTTGCAGGAGGATTCGTTTTGTAGATCTATTTCATTATAATTCTAGGTATCACAACTTCTGATAGCTAATTAATTCTTAATAGTGTCCCTCTAGGTATTACTAAATATATCTTGCAATTTTTTTAATAATATATAGCTTCAAGATTAACATCTAATGCAAGCAATCAAATAGAATTAGAAAACAACATCTACACTAAAATCAATGCATCTAATGCAAGCAATCAAATGAGAATAGAAATCAACATCTACACCGAAATCAATACACCAAGTGCAGGCAATCCAATCAAATTAAAAATCCACATCTACACTGAAATGAATACATCTAGTGCAAGCAATCTTATATAATTAGAAATCAACATATACACTAAAATCAATGCAGCTAGTAAAAACAATTAAATAGGATTAGAAATCGTCATCTACACTAAAATAAATGCATCTAGTGCTAGAAATCTTCTTTTCTCTCCTCCCTCCATCTAATATTGAAAAATATTTGTAATAATTTACAACCTCAAGATTAACACCATCTAATCCATCTAATGTAAGCAATCAGATAGGATTAGGAAAGAAGAACTACACTGAAATCAATGCATCTAATGCAAGCAATCAAATAAGCCTGGAAATCAACATCTAAACTAAAATCCATGCATCTAGCGCATGCAACAAAACATACTTAGAAATCAACATCTACGTTGAAATCAATGCATCTAGTGAAAGAAATCTTCTTCCCTCTCTCCCCCCACCCCATCTATATCTATATCTCCCTCCATCTCTCCTTCTTTGTCTCTCTATCTCACCCCCACAAACACACACACTCTCTCCCCATATTTATCTCTCTCCCTCCCTCTCTCCCTCTGTCTATCTCTCTATTCTTTCCTATCTTCACCTCCCATCTATATATCTATCTCCCTCTGTCTCTCCTTTGTCTCTCTATATCACCCCAAAATATACACACTATTTCTCCATATCTATCTACATTTCCCTCCCTCTTCATCACCCTCTCCCTCTCTCTTCCCCTTCCCTCCCTCTCTCTCGCTCTCTCCACCTTTCTCTCTCTATGTCTTTCTTCTTTCCTCCCCTCTCTCTCTCTCTCTCTCTCTCTCTCTCTTCGCCCTCCAACTCAGTCACTATCTCCCTTCATCTCTCCTTCTCTCCCCCCTTCCTTTCATCTATCCTTCTTTGTCTTTCTATCTCACCCCAAAACATACACACTCTCGAGTCTTCATCTCTCCCTTGTCACTCCCTCTCTCTCTCCCTCCACTTTTCTCTTGCTATGTATTTCTTATTCCTTCCCTCTCTCCCTCTCCAACTCCATCTCTCGATCCCTCCCTCTCAAGTCCTCTCTCCCTTTATATCCCACCTCTTTCTCTCTCCCCCATCTCTCTCTCTCTCTCTCTCTCACTCTCTTTGCCCTCCAACCTTGTCACAATCTCCCTCTCTCTCTTCTCTTCTCTCTCTTCATCTATGCCCCCTCCATCTTTGTGTCTCCCTCTCTCTCTCTTACCCTTCTCTCCCTCTCTCACTCCTCTCTTTCTCTCTCTCTTCATTCCTCCTCTCCCCTCTCCTTCATTTTATCTCCATCTCTCCCTTTTTACTCCCTCTATCTCTCCACCTCTATCACTCTATGTCTTTGTTCTTCCCTCCATATATATCTGGAGTTAATCATATATCATGACATATTAATATATATTATAATATAACAAATTGAATTTTATATTAAATTTAATATTGTATAGTCCAAAGTTATTAAATTTAATATATTAATATTATAATAATTAATATTTTTATTGTATTTTTTAATATTTAATTTTAATTTTTAGTCTTTTATATCAATATTAGGATTATGATCTTTTTTACATGGTATTACAACAAAATTTATTATAAAATTACATCAAATAATATATATGGTTTTTCCTTTTAAAGATTCATTTTACAAATATTTAATTAAAAGAAATATAAAAAGGTTTTGGAAGATTTTCTATTATTTGTGTTGAATTAACCTTTTTCCTTTGATTTAAGAAATGGTATTGGCTTTAGTAAAGAGTAAAGATGTTTAAAATTTTACTTAATTTGGAACTTTAATGTGGTAAGTTTTTTGTTAAAGGTAAATTTATGATTCATTCAAATTCATTTATATGATAAAAGAGTTATTAAATGAATGAGATAATTTATTTTTTGTTCAAATTACTTATAATAATACATAGTTTTATTTTAACCATTAATCTTAGTCCATTAATAAGATTTAAAAGTTATATATAATATAAAGGTTCAAGTTATATATAATTTAAGATTCAAGTGAATGTTTTGGCTGACATTAGCAAAATTTATTTTTATTATTTTTTTAGGTTGTGACATACTTACACATTGGGGTCATAACAGGTTGTAGAATGTGCCTCTCGGTGCAATCATAGTTTTCCAATATATCATTGCATGGAAAAAAGAAAAAACAATAATCTCTTATGACATATAAAATATTAACGATTAAAATTTAAAAAATATAATAATAAAAAAATTCCCCGTATAAATCCTTAGCAAGCGACCCTCACTATGATGCAACGCACTAGCATAGAGACCCAAAACTATCATGAAGTCATTAACGAGGGTACATCCGTTAAGGTTCATAATGAGATATATTTGGCAGTCGAAGTTAGTTCAACAGATATAGGTGGGAATGATGGTGGAGCACATGGCTCTTTCATTGAGTTTCCAATCGTTACCCTAGCTCTCGAGTCGTCATTTGCTATAATGCATTTACTCAACACAACTGAAAAATATAGTATCCGTTCAATGTAGTAAGGGTTTCCAACCTATTGTCTGAAATGATTGGATTTTATATAGAAATTTTGCCTCTCACATGCAACATTACTCTCATTCAGTCTAATGGATTTGGAAATTTAGAAGGAAAAATCCTTGTGAGGGGACATTTGGTCTCAAAACAATTAGAAGGACTAGACCCTCCTGCCTTGATCCCTTAGTCTCTAAAGGTATTGCATGTAATTTTTCAACTGTCTTCACCCACTCTACTCTATGATCGATATCTCAGAGAGGGGTGTCTTATGGGTTGTACACTCCCTTGGCTCCTCCCACTTGGTAGTGCCTAGGTATATTGCCTCAGTTTCATTTGGTTTTCTTATCCTTTTATAAACTCTTGGTTGATTCTTGCGCTCTTGGGATCCTCTATTGACAGTCTCACCACTCTCTTCAGCTCTTTTGGTTCTCCTTTCACTCATTCTTATCCCTCTATTGATCCTATCTGTTGCTCTCTCACGTCCCTACTCATACTTTTGTGTTCCCAACCGTTTGCATTTCCCTCAGTTGTATGTTCTAATTTTTTTGTGTTGGTCTTCAGTTGCCAACAATGCCCAAAGAAAAATCTCACTTGAGAATAAGTGGTGAGGGTCATGGGTCAACAAGTAATTCTCAAGCACAGGCCTTGTTACCGCTCAAACTAGCAGGGGTCATAAAAGGGATTCCTAAAGGGAAACTATTAGATCAAATGGAAATGATGGAGGCTTAGCCCACTGCCAACTCAGCTAAGACTCCCTACTCTTTACAGACTTTCACTAATGGGAGGAGACCCAGTATATATAGAGGGTCACTTGATAAGGATAAATCGACCAATGGATATGAAGTTACCCTTATAATCCTTTTCCTAGAAAGGGTTTTAAGAATATATTTTTCTTGTTTGTCAAGCAAGGTATGAAGATTTCTGAGAGAAGGAGGTGAGGAATTGAGGGTTAGGTTTAGATGAATATGCCATATGAAGGAGCTTCCCCATCCAAAAATCCTCATTGAACTTGACTTCCCAGATGGTTCTTGAAGAATTGACCTTTCAAAGGTATGGGACCACACAAGACCAATGGACCCAACCTAGGTTAAGGGGGGAGAATCTAGCAACCAGTGATGTTCTTAACCCATACAAGGAAAGGGAAAGGATCAAAGCAAAATTTTTCACTTAAATATGTTAAATTGATCTTGTGAGGCACTCGCCTTAGGAACACTAGGGAAAAGTTTGATCTCAAAGCCAGGGCTTGTGTTATCTCACAACTCCACCATCGAAATGGATTCAAAATTGGAGGAGGCAAACTAATGCAGGAGAGGCTAGGAGATCTAACTTTTTGGAGGGCTACTTTGTTAGGAAAGTGATGCCATAGGTGACCCAAATTGGCTAGACCTAGAAGAAGGTGAAAAATAGTGTATTTTTTAGTGACCACCTCTTGGTAGATCAATGCCTTAGTCTTTGGGAGAATGGGTTCTAGGATAAATGTGAATGAGAACCTCATTTTTTGGTCAAGGAGGCCTTAAGACTACCTCGCTTGTCTCTAGGACAAGGGAAAGCAACCTTACATCTTTATACTTCGACTTGAAAAAGGTGGTGGCTTATCAAAATGAATTTGTTGATAGAATTATCCCTAGGAAATTTCATTCAAAATTACATGGACCACACATTGAGAGATGTTATATAGAGACAAAATTCCACAATTTAAGCAGTAAATGCATGCAACAATTAGCCCTAAAAACGAAATTCCCAATACAATGTACATGACAAATAATAATAGAATTAAAATCATGTAATTACATGTAATAGAACATATCAAACCATCAACAATTTTACAATAGAAAAGCTCCAAGATAAGACAAACCAAATCCAAACATCAAAAAATCATCCATAAAGCTCCAATTCATCCTACAAGAAAAAGTGTCAAATTCTCAAGAGAGAAAAGATATTCAATCCCAATTGATGATGAGAAAATGAACTCATCTCACTTGTATGTATACACTAATGAGGAGTTTGAATTAGTCTCCTAGGCCTACATAAACCCCAAAAATAATGTGTTAATAACCTAACTTTTGCTGACAAGCCCACCAAACTAGCTCACAAATGAAATAACTAGCCTCTTAAGAGGTCAAATGATAAATAATACATGTCGTAGGGACCTCCAAGAGGCCCAATGAGGTCCATAGGCGCCATAATGAAGAATAGGACCCTTAAAAGTGATGGACAAGGGGTTGCACCTTGTTCTCCAAACAATAAACTTGTGGTGCTCCCAGTGGGTATGGGGGTACAATAATAACCGCATAGGTCTCCAAATGAGTCAACTAAGCTTGTAGATCATCTGTAACTGCCTTGATGATGGTTTAGGTGATGCCACATCATCCTACAATTCGTAGGTCAGCTGCCAAGTGCATGGTACTTCTGTGGGGCTGGTTGGGCAAAGGTGAACCAGGTGCATCTTCCTCGTCGAGTAGGTGAATCTCAAGAAATCTCTAAACATCCTCGGGGATCCATGGAATGTGTTCTACTACTGTGGAGGCCCGTGGATCTAAACACACACCCTACATGTGCCAGTGTATCCCTCTAAAGGGTTAGGACCCTGTATAGGGATACCAAACCCAAGATGGAGACCATCTGCAATCCTGCATAAGATCCAATGCATCCCCTAACCTTCCAATACAACAAGTCATTACATAAATCGAGTAAAAGGGATTACCAACCATGGACCATAGGTGGGGACTTCATAATGGCCTTCCCTTCCATAATTGGCTTTGGCATGTGCTAATGTCTCCAAGATCCAAATGGGGTTAGCCAAGTATCCTATTATGTGGTTTCTACTTCTAAAGGGGATAATAGGTTCAAGGTACATCCTTTAAAGGTGGTGGTACGTGATAAAGAGGTGAATGAAGTAGGGATGAAAAGGGGAAACCCTGGGCCACATGTTTGGGTACACGGGTAGCTAATAAAAGGGAAGTACACACTTGGGTATATAATGTATAGTAGGGAGAAATCGTGGTACATGAGGTGCTCCGACCTTGATTTTTCCACCTTTGTTTATATGCCTTTTTACATTTTATTATTTTTCTTTTATTAACTGCTCATGTCTCAAGGGGAAAGAACATGATGAGTGAGATATATTAGTGGATACCCCCTTTTAAGGTAGGGTGGTTTATTTCCCACCAGGGGTTGGGAAAATCATGGTTTCCTATATGATGGAGGCTCATAGAACCTGTAGGAACCAGAGCGATGGTCGTGATGATGGAGAAGAGCTCATGTATTTTCTTTTTCCCATGTGCTAAATGTGTTTGTCCCGATCATATTTTGCATTTTGTGGTACATTTTCCTATTGAATGTGTCCAATTATGTTTTTTCTTTTCTTTTTAGCTCCATCAACCTCTCGGTCATCATTTAGGCTTGACTCAAGGTGTGAGCAAGGAGAAGGGGAGAACTAGCCCTATGTGGATCTAGTTCGAAGAAATGATGAATGGGGTATTAATGAGTGGAAGGAGGGTAATATATGTGGAAGGCTAAGTAGAACCACACAACCAAAATCAGTGTTTCCCATGAAATACCATCCCTAAAGCCAAGTGGTCAGTAAAAGAGATACCACGGGACTAGAATCCAAGGTTAACATCGAAAAGCGACTAGGGGAAGAGAGCATACACCTAACCCATTCTTTCTATTGAATCCACCCATTAATCTATGCCCGGAACTGTCCATGATAAGCAAACTACAATACTCAATTACCAAATTACAAGGCATAACTTTAGTTTCAGGAGGCCCACCTTCAAACATATGATCATGGAAGATGAGTGAGGGACCACATGATTGGCTCAGGTGGTGGAGAAATGACACAATGAGCTAGTTGGTTGCTACATGGGGCTATTGGTTGCCAATAGAGGACCATCTTGGATTATTAAAAAAAAAAAAAAAAAAAAAAAAAAAAAAAAAAAAAAAAAAAAAATTCTCTTAGGATATCACCCACAAAATGGTGGGTAACATCTGACTCTAACTGGGGCGTGATCTCTCGAAGAAGTGGACAAATCTACTTGAGCGAGAGGTCATGAGAAATCCAACAATCTCTTGGTTACATATACCTATTACCTGCACATATGATAGATCAGGAACATGGGGCAACATGCGCACATGCTTAATGTTAGGCCATAAAATCGGCAAAAGAATATAGCATGCAAAGTTTCATTTAGCTATGATGAGAAATATCATATCATGTTAGTTCTAATGCAAAAATCATGATGCAATGCATCCTACTCTACCATACATATGATACAATATCATGTCTCAAGGAAAGAGGTGATACAACTTAATTTTACTGACTCGGGCCAAAGTTCACCGTTAAGCTTGACAATGTAATAATAATCCTCCCCAACCTTTCCATGAATTCGAACAAGTATTGGATCTCTATCAACCAAGACTAAGTCCCCGACCTTATAATATTTTTTAGGCTTCCACTTTTTTCTCGCTTTAGATATGGGTTGCTTGAGGATACAGACTTCTTGAGCTTAGAGAATAGGACAAGGCTTCTCAATTTCACATGTTTCGTAGTATGGTCCAGGTTTGATCACATGAGGTAAGTAGGTCGGTTTCCTATAAAGGATAAAAGGAGTGCCATCAAATTGTAGAATGGTGGCATATGCTAAGTCCATTTGAACATGACCCCCAACGGTAGCCCCCCATTTCCTAGAGAATAGCATTCCCCACATATCAAGAATATCAATGAAAATAATATCCACGAGGAGGGATATATAGGGATTCCTAGCCAAATAAAAATTAAGGTCCTTGATGAGACTCTCCACTTCCCCAGGTTTGGAGTTAAAACCACACACCTTTTTGTACGGTCGAGTGATGCTGAGACCCAATTGCTTCATAACTTTTGAAGGCATGATATTTGCAGAAGCCCCTGAGTCTAACATACAATTGTGTAAGAAAAGGTCATTGATAACCAAAGTAAGCAAGAATGGTCCATGCCTAGGGTTTCAGTCAGGAATATGGATGTTTCACAATTCTTCAGGTAATTCTTCTTCTTGAAATCCTAGGGACTTCTTGATTTGTTGTTGTTGCTCGGGAATTTTAGAAACCTCTTTCAAAGGGACGTGTATGGCCATTCTTCCTACAAAAGCTCCTATGTCATTGTCAAGTTTAACCTCTTTCGCTTTTTCCTTCTTTTTGATGTTTTCCTTTCTTGGAGGATCCTTTTTTGGATTGGCTTTAGTTGGGGGATCCTTTTTGGGATGAATTTCATGGAGATATTCTTTCAGAGGAGCTTGCATAGGTAATGGATATTCTTTAGATGGTTCCTTATAAGTTGCAGGGTCTTTGATATTTTCCTTTCATGATTATTGGGCCCCTTTGAACCTTCCCTTGCTAACAGAGTTAAGAATGGATTCCTCCTTTTCCTCTTTAAGGGCGAACTCACTAATGGGAGGATGTGTATATGAACCCCCAACAAAATGTTGAAGATGTCAGATTCCACAAGGTTTGCTTGATCATCAATTTGTTCATCCTCACTCTCTTCCCCTTCACTTTGCTCATCCTTAGATGAAGGGTTTGGCTCAACAACATTAGTTGGAGCCAAAGTGTTTAAGAATTGAGAAGATCTTGGCCTATCTTCTTTACTTTTCTTTATGGGAAAAGGCTTTCCTTTTGGGATATAACTAGATTTTTGGGACCTTTCCAAGGCGGTGATTTTTTTCATGATAACCCTGTCACATGCATTGGCTTGTTTGGTGAGCTTGTGCATCCTCTTGAGGATGGAAAGGAGAGTTTCCTCACATTGATATTTGGACTTCTCCTTCTTAACCTCAGCTCTAGCTCTAGGGTGGTCATTGATATCAACCTTTGAGATTCGTATGTTTCCTTCAACGTCCATTGTTATTTCTTTAGCTTCAACCAAAGTGGAAGGTTTCTTATCCCTTAACACATAAGTGAAGTGGCTACCCACCGCTTTTATGAACTTATCAAGAATATTGGCTTCAGATGGCTTCAAATGAACAAGTATATCTTTTACTACCCTATCAAAATTTTGAATGAATTCTCATACATCTTCCCTTCCCTTAGTTATTTGGTAGAATTTTTCGATATTAAAGGTCCCTTTGGCATTTCATGAAAGCCTCTTCATGAATAGGTCTTCAAATTCACTGGAGTCTTGTATGCATGCAGGGGGAGGGCTAAGGTACCAATCTCTTGCTTGTCCCTCAAGTGATAAAGCAAAAAACATCATGAGCCTATCTTCATCAAAGATCATTCTAGGGGACACTTTCCAATAGAATTATTCAATAAAACCATGGTTAGTCCAAGTAGCATCCCCTTTGAATTTGGGTAACCATCGGTTATATTTTTCAAGTAGTGGCTTGGGATCATCACTCAATTTCAAAGGGGAAAAGACACCAACCAAGTGTCTTTCACTCTTGCTCATCTTGGGTTGATCTTGTTTTGGGTCAGTGTTAGAACTAGATGGCATCTTTGGACATGGATCACTGACCTTCTCAAATGCAAGAAAAATAGTGGTTCTAACAAGTGATGGAGATCGCTCTCCCCTTTTTGCAGTGGCCCTAGCTAAAGGAGGAATGTTGTCACCTTCAAGTAAACTAGGGGTTTGGACAATGAGTGGAGTCGCCAAAGGAATGCTTTATAGATGTCGTCAATGAATCAATTCCTCAATGATTCAATAGGAAGGTAGACCTTCTTCCTCCCCGAAAACGGCGCCAAAATGTTATCACTCAAGCTAGAAGGGGCCGTAAAAGGGATTCCTAAAGGGCAACTGCTAGATCAAAAGGAAGTGGTGGAGGCCTAGCCCACTATCACCTCAGCTAAGACTCCCTACTCTTTACGGACTTTCACTGATGGGAGGAGACTCGGTATATATAGAGGGTCACTTGACAAGGATAAATTGACCAATGGATATGAAGTTACCCTTATAATATTTTTCCTAGAAAGGGTTTTAAGAATAGATTTTTCTTGCTTATCAAGCAAGGTACGAAGATTTCTAGGAGAAGGAGGTGAGGAATTAAGGGTTAGGTTTATAGGAATATCCCTTACGAAGGAGTTTCCCAATCCAAAAATCTGTATTGAACTTGAATTCTCGAATGGTTCTTGAAGAATTGACCTTTCAAACGTATGGGACCACACAAGACCAAGTGGACTCAGCTTAGGTTAAGGGGGAATAATCTAGAAACCAATGATGTTCTTAACCCAGACAAGGAAAGGGAAAGGATCAAAGCAATAATTTTCACTTAAAGGTGTCAAATTGATCATATGAGGCACTATTCTTGGGAACACTAGGGAAAAATTTGATCTCAAAGTTGGGGCTTGGATCATCTCACAACTCCACCATCAGAATGGCTTCAAAATTGGAGGAGGCCTTGAGAACACACCAGCGCATGAGAGGCTAGGAGATCAAACTTTTTGGAGGGCTACTTTGTCGGGAAAGTGATGCCCTATGTGACCCAACTTGGCTAGACCTAGAAGAAAGTGAAAAAGAGTTGATTTTTGAGTGACCACCTCTTGGTAGATCAGTGCCTTAGTCTTGGGAGAATGAAATCTAAGATAAATTTGAATGAGAACCTCAATTCTTGGTCAAGGGGGCCTGAAGACTACTTCTCTTGTCTTCTAGGACAAGGGAAAGCAACCTTACAACTTTATATTTAGACTTGCAACAGGTGATGTCTTATCAAGATGAATTTGTTGGTACAATTATCCCTAGGAAATTTTATTCAAAATTACATGAACCATAGATTGAGAGATGTTATATAGAGACAAAATTCCACAATTTAAGCAGTAAATGCATGCAACAATTTTCCCTAAAAATAGCGAAATTCCCAATCCAATGTAAATGACAAAGTAAAATAAGAATATCATTAAAATCATGTACTTACATGTAATAGAACATATCCAACCATCAACAATTTGACAATAGAGAAGCTCAAAGATAAGATAAACCAAATCCAAACATCAAAATTCATCCATAAAGCTCCAAATCATACCCTAAGAAAAAGTGTGAAATTCTCAAGAGAGAAAAGAGATCCAATCCAAAGTGATGATGAGAAAATGAACTCATAAAACTTGTATTTATACACTAATGAGGAGTTCAAATTAGTCTCCTAGGCCTACATAAGTCCCAAAAATAAAATAATGTGCTAATAACCTAACTTTTGGTGACAAGCCAACCAAACTAGCTCACAAATGAAATAATTAGCCTCTTAAGAGATAAAATGATAAATAATACATTTCATAGGGCCCTCCAAGAGGCCTGATGAGGTCCATAGGTGCCATAATGAAGAATAGGACCCTCAAAAGTGATGGATAAGGGGTTGGCCCCTTGTTCTCCAAACAATAAACTTGTGGCGCCCCTAGTGGGTGCGAGGGCACAATAATAACCTCATGGGTCTCCAAATGAGTCGAAGATGCTTGTAGATCATCTATAAGGGCTCTAATGATGGTGTAGGTGTTGCCACATCATCCTACAAGTCCTGGGTCAACTTCCAATTTCATGGTATATTTGTGTGGTTGGCTGGGAAAAGGTGAATCGGATGCATTTTCCTCATCGAGTAGGTGAATCTCAAGCAATCTCTAAACATCCTCAAGGACCCATGGAGTGTTTTCTACTGTTGTGGAGACCCATGGTTCTCAACGCACACCCTAAATGTGCCAATGTAGCCCTCTGGAGGGTTAGGACCCCATATAGGGAGACCAAACTCAAGATGGACAACAACATCACACAAACATAATAATAGACAAATTGCAATTCAACCTACTTAATGAGTCAAGAAGCATCAAGATACAAATATGTAATATTACAAAACATGTAGGAAATCAATCGATAGTTGCATATATATCAAAGAGAGATTACAACCATTTGTCTTGACACCGCTGTCTTCCTCTGACAAGACCAGGTTCCCACACACTTCTACTAGCATTCCATGATGGCTTCAAACAACAATAGTTTTAAAATCTCTTCCCTTTAGACTTCACTCCAAACCAAACACACTCCTCCCTCACACAACTAGATGGCTACAACTAGTAATAGCTTGCTTGTCTAATCAAAATAGTATACTCACACTCAACCAACACTCTAACTAGCTTATGCTTGGGAAGCAGGGAGGTTTATATAGGAAATATGGATGGGAGATGGATCTTCTTCTCATGGGAGAAAGACTTATCCCTTGAGGTAGTTCCATCATTATAGGGGAAAGGAGCCCAAACTGTCATCCTCGACCCCATCCGACTAAACCATTTACTAGACTTCTATTATGGAGCTTCTAGAGCTGGAAGCTTCAGCTCTAATTTAAAAAACTTTCCATAACAAAACAGGCGTGACTAGAACACGGCTCAGTCGCACCAGTTGGCGCAGGAATAGTGTTAATCTATGCACATCGGCACAGGGGATACAAAGGTCATTACCGTATGCCTTGTAAACTGGGCAAAACAGAAGTTTCAGGGGAAATGGTGTAAAAGGGAACTGATCTGCTAATGAAGAGGGACATAATGGGAGTTTCTCCATGAAGGCAAAGCATGTGGGGTTCATTGTAGAGTCCTCCAGGATCAAGGAACGAGGATTATAGGGACAGTGACAAAATGTTGTGTAATAGCTGCCCCCTAAAGCGTGAAAGCCGAACTAGAGTGAGGGGTGAAGTGCTTTATAAATTAGTACATGGAACCGGTTTGTCATCGGAAAACCTACAAGAAAGTACAGATACATATACATAAACTGAGGTCCTGTCAAATGATACATGAATCATGGCATGGACATAGCCATCCAGAGAATGATCATGTAAATGGATCCAAGTATGAGCGCAACCATCCGTCAAAGAGGATCATAATGAAACCAAGGTCTGGTCACAGCCATCCATCTGAAAGAGACATGCATATCATCATAACCATGTCACATCACTTTGCAACCTAGACTTTTGTGATCTGAGTCCAAGGTTTTGCGCTTCAACATGACCCGATCAAAGTACAGATTCTAGCATGCGAATAGATGTGTTGACATCGAACATTCTAGAAATTCGCTCGATTGCTAGTCAATGATGTAAACTGTTAACAAGTGCGAGAGACACCACCAATAATGAAAATGGCCCTCAAGGTACTACCAACACAATTCATGGAATGTGAATGCAGGAACTGAAGTGGAACACCCGTGAAATCACTCAATCGAAATCCAATGATGTGAACTTATTGCCGAGTGCGAAGAACTTGCCATGAGGGCATGCAAGTTCTAAGGTACAGTAAGGGAGTCTCTCGATCAACTTCCCGGATAATGACTCAAAGTCAACGGAAAGCGACTGTGTCGAAGGAGGGCCATAATGAATCCAACATCATCGACTCGAGATGAGAGGATGTAAAATTATTTTGGATGATACAAAGAATTAGAGGTAAGTGTAACTGCAAAGGGACAACTCTTGAACATATTGGTGACACAACTAGAAGTTTGGCAGCTTTTGGATCCATGGGATCGGTGGTCATAATGACGTGGCAGAGATCAAATGGAAGGAAAAAATGAACGACCCAAACCCAGGAAGGTCAAAGATGCAAAGGAGGATGTCCCAACCCAACATGAAGCAAAGAGTGTCATGTTCAAGAGTAAGCTGCTAACACGACTCGATAGATTTCCAAATTTTCCCCCACCATTTCTGGCGAGTACCCCAATTATTTTTTAATTGCTAGCTTGAAGGGGATATCATATGCTTTCATTGTAAGTTCATCCTTCGGACAAATCTAACCTAGTAAGTTTAACGAGCCCTAGGAAGGAGAAGCTCGTGTTCGTCATGGTGACAAATCCGATGTCATTTAATAATTTAGCGAGTTCGACAAAGGTGTAACTCAGTATCTTTTTCATGTTTAGAGAGTTTGAAAAAGACACATAAAAGAAAACTCCTCATGGTCCCTTTTCGTACATTTGTGTCTCTCGAGCTCGAAAAGGTAGAAAACAATACTTGAGAGAATCACTTGACCATTTCAATCAAGGAGTACCTTTTTTGTAAACAGTGCATCCCAACCCGAAAAAGGGGTAAATTCATACTAGGTGCATGACATTTCACATCCATTAACGAGTTCAAAATGACAAGGGTTTGGCCATATTTTCGCTTTTAAAGGGTCAAAAAAGAGCTGAAAGCAGACACCCCATTTTTATTCTCTTTAATGAGTCAAAAATGGAAAAAATACTCTACAATCTTTTCATTTTGTACGAGTTAGAGAAAAGCTTAAAGGTGACTCGTCTTGGAGGAACGAGTGGTATAAAGGGTAGCAACTGGTTCTGGTAATGGAGGAACTGCTCAAAACATGTAATGGTCAAGAGGTTGGCTAATAAAACCACTCATGATTGTGGTTCCTCAGGAAAGGAAAAACAACCAAGTGAAAGCATATGATCGGCCAAAGAGATGGTGGTGATGGAATGAAACGACCAAGGCTCATCTAGCATAAATTAGCTGATAAAAACAGCAATCACGAGATGTAAATCAGGCATGGGTTCATTTTTACACAAGGGTGAACCATTCAGAACTCTACTTGGATTCGGTTTCATTTTTACACAAGCTTGAAACGAAAAACTATGTTTGTTATAATTTCACATACCCCCGACATAATGACTCAATCAAGGTACATGCCCCCCAAGCTTCATTTCAATCAACTAGGTGGATGGAATGAAGGTTCGATTTTGAGATCTTGGAAAGACTCGACTGGGGTTTTACGAGATCTTAATCAAAGAAACGATTTTGGAAAAGGGAGTTGCTTCATTTTTTAACAAGGTTGACACAGTAAAAGAACTATCCTCAAGACCCTTGTTTCATTTTTTAATGAGCTTGACACAAGACAAAAAACTATGCTCATTAATCTAATCATGGACCATACGAAAACATGGCTCCCAAGGGGTCTTCACCAAATGGAAGAACCATGCTCTTGGAGGAATACATGTCATTTGGTATCAAAGACAGATCAGGTTCTAACGCCCCCAGTACATAATGTACTATACCATCTGTGTGATCATCAGCAGATGTGGAGACGGAACGGGTAGCCACATAAAGTACCTATGGTGAGGAAGGTACTGTTTGCAAACAAGAGTCGATAGGGGACGATGGTTGCAAAGGAGGCGCACGGTAGCCAATGAACGATAGTTGATCAATAGTCACAATTCTCCCTTCGTGCGGAAAACAAACCACACGGAAAAGTGAAGAAATAAGAGCTCCCATGACATAAACATATTTGCGTCCAAGGAGAAGATTGAAATCTAAAGGACATTGGACTACCATCACGTCTATATAGACGTCTTTCCTCCCAAAGTAATAGGGAACTTTAGAAAGATCCCTAAAAGTTGACTAGTTCCTCTGTTGAAAGCCAACAGATTCTGGGTGACAGGCACAAGCTGTGGGTAACCCAAAGCTTTCCAAGTAGTAGAAGACATTATGCTAACAGATGCACCTTCATCTAATATAGTGCCAAGTACTACCATATTATAGGCTTGCACTGTAATCTGGAAAGGCACATAAGCTGGGAGGTAGAAAGAAGTCAATGGACCCCAATCGAAAGAGACGACATAACTACTTGGTGGGGGAATCATATGATTGCCCCCATGTTGTACAGGAATAGGAGAAGGACTCTCCTGAACAACCGAGATGGGAGGGTCACTCTTCGATTCATGAGAATATGAGGAAATGAGAATAACATGGGCGGTATGATCACCACTCTATTTTGGAACAGAGTGAGCAACTGGTGGCAAAACCAAGTCGATACTCTTCTCGACCAATGGTTGGTCAGGAACAGACATAAGAGAGTCTCGCTCAAGAAGAGTAGGACAGGCAAGAGATGAATCCAAGTCAATCTCTTTACCAACCATGAGAGAGTTAGAATAAATCCTCTGATAACCAACAGGATGTTTGGGTTGAGGAGCTGTAAGGTTTTCCAAAACATTGGAAGATTTATCCATAAGAGGACAAAGGTGAAGAAGATGCTCTCCTTCACATAACCTACAGGGGAATTTAATATTTCCCTTCTTCTCACCATCACTAACCGAGGGTGCAACATCAACATGATCCCCAGAGGTCGATGGGGATCGTCGGTTCAGGTCTTGAGACCATACCTCTAAGATTCTAGGAATGTCAAGACAATCTCGAAGGAGATGGTCACCCTTACACACCTTGCAAAGGAATATGAACTTCCATGGAGGATCATAAGGTTTTTCTATGGGAGGTGCATTTGGATTAATAGCTGCACAGTTGGCCTCTCGCTTATCTGACTTTTTCTTCTTCATCTTCTTCTTCTTCTTCTTAGCCTCCTCGTTACTAGATTTCAAACTTTCACCAAGCGAAGTAGAAGAGGAAGAGGAAGAAATAGGGGAAGAAGGGGAGAGGTCAACCTTAGAATCAACATGAAGTGATTCAAATGAAGGATATGGCAGGGCAGGAATTGGGACACTCGGGACCACCACGATTGAAAACAACTAGACAAACAAACCAATGGTTAAACCGGGAAGGGACAACGTCGCCATATAAGGAGCACCAGTGTTTCCAAAAGAAGGAAAAGGACCAGGATTCCCATTCGAGGGAAATCCTTGACTGGTAGATTCTAAGGATGTTGCCATTGTAATCGACCCTAAAGAATTACTAAGGAATATAAATTTAACCAAGAATATTTCGTGGGCAGTTAATTGTAAGATATTGAAACAAAACTTTGCCTTTTCATATTTTAAGAGTCGAGAAAATGACGAAAGGTGACTCTATCACTTTCGATTGGAAACAAGCTCGAAAGAACAAGTGCTCGAATGATCTTTTCAAATTTAAAGAGTCAGTAAAGATCAAAAATGACTACTCAAGGTATTCTACACGTAAACGATTACCAAGTAATCATGAACTGCAAAATACCTCCCAACGAACTGAGAAGTATGGGCAGGCAATCTCCCTAAATGTTGTGTTCGATGTATCACATTTACAAGGCAGTAGACTTGGCTTCCTATGGATAAAGGATTACAGCCTAGCGGGGTCTCCCTTTATATACTCGATAGGATGGGGAGCACAAGTCCATACTAACAATGTCTAGTGTCGAAGCGAACGACAGCTGCTAGGTTTAAAGATGTCGGAACATGTCTCTAGCCTAAACCACTAAATGTGAGCGTTAAATTTTCAATGCTTCCTCGGGTTAATTCAATAAATTTTAAGGGTTGATATTGAATTAGGTTTCAGTTTTCAGGTCTTAGTGATGCTACTCAAAAAACCTAAAAATGCAACTAAATGAGATAAGACCCTTTCAATTTGATGAAATGCTTGCACTAGAGAGAGTAGAAATCGCTCAATCAAAATGCAAACAATCAAGCAACTGAAAACGAAATGATTTTTCGCTACTTTCCTTTTCAGATAATAAACTAACGAAAAATGCATTCCAAATCCTAATTTCCTAACAAGCACTTACCTATTAGTCCTTTCAAAATGAGAAAAATAAAAATAAAAAATAAAAAATCCCTTTTCAAATGTTGATGCAATTCTAGTTTTTTAAGAGATGTGAATCATATAGATGCAAAAAGCTAGAATTTCACACTTTCTCATGAAACAACGAAACAAACTTTTCACATACAATCCTTCAATGAAAAAGTTTTTGAGACCGTGAGCTCTTCAAGAAGATGAAAACATAAAAAGAGAAGTTCATTCAGATCAATGAAACACCGACTTTGTCAAGCACAAGATCAACAGTGTAATCTATGCCGGAAAAAGACGTTCAGCGTAGTAAATGAAACTTTTTCAAAAAACTTATGCAATAGAGGTCAAAAGAGGACTAAAAAAAATATGCAAGGAGCAGGCACACCTACAACTCGACACTATGAGTCCACAAGCTGCTGAATGGACGACTAACTAGATGTCCTAGTGTCGTTGGCCACTCAATGGCTCGATCAATCAAACAACAAGATTACAAGCCTACAAGCAAGCAAAAACCAAACGAAAAGTAGCTTTCTAATCAGGGAGAAAACAGTCAAAAGGCTCATAGGGTCAAAAACTCAAGAGCAGAACACACTTGCCAAGATTGGGGTCTAGCCCTAATATTCACTTACATGGATCGACACAACTGCCTAACTGACAACAAGTGCTAGAGGCGGGTCGGTGCAATTGTTCCTCCACAATTCGCACTGATCAGTGAGACTGTCAGTCGATTAAATGTGTTGTCCAAGGGAACTAAAAAAAAATCAAAACAGGGACCGGATCTGCTACTATGGATTTTAGACTTAGGCCAGTAAGCAGGAGGAAAGCAACAGAACAAAATGGAAAACGTGATACTAGCAAAGTTCTCACGAAATCATGAAATCCAAAACAAACAAAAGGATGGGATCTCCTCAGCAGAGTCACCAATTTGTGGTGAAGTAAAATTATAAGAACGAACACAAACGAATTCCTCTAGCCCGATAACAGGTCTAGCCACAATAGATACATTCTATGGAAGATTTCCTTAGGTTAGAATCAATCAAGAGGGCTTACTTCTTGGTCACTTATCCTGTTTGATGATGTCCTCACTTTCTCACTCCAGCAATCTCTCGCTTCCTTCTTCAAGCTCTTGAAACAAGTAAACAACAACAGCACACAAACATAATAATAGACAAATTGCAATTCAACTTACTTAATGATTTAAGAAACATTAAGACAAGAATATGTAATATTACAAAACATGTAGGAAATCAATCGATAGTTTCATATATTAATATCAAAGAGAGATTACAACCGTTCGTCTTGACGTCGTAGTCTTCCTCTGACAAGACCAAGTTCCCACACACTTCTGCTAGCATTCCATGATGGCTTCAAACAACAATAGTTTTAAAGGCTCTTCCCTTTAGACTTCACTCCAAACCAAACATACTTCTCCCTCACACAACTAGATGGCTACAACTAGTAATAGCTTGCTTGTCTAATCAAAATAGTATACTCACACTCAGCCAACACTCTAACTAGCTTGTGCTTGGGAAGAAGAGAATTTTTTATAGGAAATAGAGATGGGAGATGGATCATCTTCTCATGGGAGAAATACTTATCCCTTGAGGTAGTTCCATCATTATAAGGGAAAAGAGCCCAAACTGTCATCCTCGACCCCATCCGGCCAAACCATTTACCAGACTTCTGTTATAGAGCTTCTAGAGCTAGAAGCTTTGACTCTAATTTAAAAAAATTTCCATAACAGGATCGACGCGACTGGAATACAACTTAGTCGCACCAGTCGGCACGGGGAATAGTGCTAATCTATGCACATCGGCACAGGGGAGACAAAGGTCATTAGCGTCGGCCTTGTAAACTAGGTAAAAGAGAAGTTTCAAGGGAAATGGTGCAAAAGGGAATTGATCTGCTCGTGAAGAGGGACATAATGGGACTTTCTCCATGAAGACAAAGCATGAGGGGTTCACTATAGAGGTCCTCCAGGATCAAGGAACAGGGAATACAAGGATAGTGACAAAATGTTGTGTAACAATACCCCCTTTTAAGGAAGGGTGGTTCATTACCCACTAGGGGTTGGGACAATCATGGGTTCCTATATGATGAAGGAGGCTCATAGAACCTATAGGAACCAGGGTGATGATCGTGATAATGGAGTAGAGCTCATGTATTGGCTTTTGCCCACGTGCTAAATATGTTTGTCCTGGCCATATTTTTCATTTTGTGGTACATTTTCTTGTTGAATGTGGCAAATTATACCTTTTATTTTCTTTTTAGTTGCATCAACCTTCAAGGCATCATTCAGGCCTGACCCAAGATGTGAGCAAGGGGAAGGGGAGAACTAGCCCTTTGTGGACCCAGGTGGGAGAAATGATGAATGCGATAATAATGAGTGGAAAGGGGATAATATATGTGCATGGGGAAGCAGGGCCATGTAATCAAAATCAAAGTTTCCCGTGAAATACCATCCCTAAAGCAAAGTGGTCAATAAAAGAGATCCCATGGGACCGGAATCTAAGGTTAACACCCAAAAGGGGACTAAGAGACATGAGCATGGACCTAACCCATTCTTTCCACTGAATCTCCCCGTTAATCCATGCCCAGAAGTGTCCATGATAAGAAAACTACAATACTCAATTGCCAAATGACAATACATACCTTTAGGTTTCAGAGGTCCACCTTCAAAGATATGATCATGGCAGATGGGTGAGGGACCACATACCTGGCTCAGGTGGTGGAGAAATGGCACAATGACCTAGTTGGTGGCTGCAAGGGGCTATTGGCTGCTATCTGAGGATCATCTTGGAGAGAAAAAAATATCCTAGGGATATCACCCACAAAATGGTGGGTAACAAACCCTAGCCCAAACATCAACAAACAGATATAGAGAACATGTCCCCTTGGTGGCACAACATGATTTATCTAACATTGACCAAGAATTGATCAAGGAGAGGCACGAAAATGTCAAAGTCTAAAGTATTGGAAAAAGTCGAGAATTTTGTGCCATATTTGGGCACCCCAACAACGTGTAGAATCCAATATTTGTATACAATTGATTTATATTGGCATAAAAAGAATTTGTCGAGGAAAGTCTTGTTTGATCTTAATGAGAGTAGAGACAAACTCCTCCTTTAAATGGAGGAGATCCACTTGCTATATTAGATTATGGATGGGAGGATGCAACGACTAGAAGTGGCGTCGTTACTTGATAGAGCACAACTACCCCTTGACAACCCTGCATGTCCTACTCTAGATGGTCAATGGCATGACATCCATGTGGTGAAAAGCCACAAATACTAAGTGCAGTGGCATTTATGGTTTTTAGTTCTATGGCTTCATATTTTGAATGCCTTTCATGGCTTGCATGGCTGCTACAACCTCTTTTTGCAACTATGTTTTTAATGAGCACGGTCATGCCCAGCTCAATCCATAATTTTTTACTCACTCAAGTTTAAACCTTGATAAATTTTGTCTAGTTTCTGCTCCAATAAACTACATTTGATAAAGATGTCTCTATGTAATATGCTTTATACATATTTTCTTCGGTAATATGAGTTTTGAGTTTACCAAAAAATCTGCTAACGAATATTATTTCAAAAATGAGTTAATATTTGTAATTTTTTTATCGTAAAAAAAAACACACACACACAATTTCTTAATATTTTAATGTATAATTATTTTTAGTCAAAGAATTTTTGTTTCCCTAAAGACATGTTATAATTGGCTTGTTTGTAGCATTTATGAAATAGTTGTATCTAGTTTAATAGTGATAGTCCTTCATTTGGTCAGTCTAACTTACAAGGGAATGAACTTTTTCACCAAAATCTGCATAAATAAATTTAACGCCGTGAAAAACCCCAAGACATGTAATTATATAGATTAAAAAACTTATAGCCAATTTAAAAATTAAAAAAATTAATAAATTTTGATTAAATTTACTCAAAAAGTCATTTTGTCTAATTAATACAATTTTATAAAAGTTATAATTTTCTAATTTATCAATAAATAATTGAAAAAATAATAAATTTTTAATATATATTCAATAAATAATTGAAAATAATAATTATATTATTTTATAATATAAAAAATTAAACCACTAAATGCCAAACATAAAACAATTTAAAGTCCAACATAATAAAAACTAAAATCCGCTTCAAAATTATAATAATTATATATAACATTACAACACATAGCAACATTAATTAACAATGATTTTAAAGAGGCACTTTGCCTGGCAAAAACACTCCAACTAAATCCCCTTATCAAAAGTATATATTTATATATAACATTGCCAATACATGCAACATTAAATAAACAATGATTTTTAAAAAAACTTTGCCCAGAAAAGAACACTCCAATACAAGCAGCTCACTTCAAAAGGAATATAAAAATAATGGAAAAAAATAAAAATAAAGATGCATACACAAAAATTGGATTCTTTATAAAAATACATATCATATAAAAACTCTAAAATTTAATTAAAAGGAAATATATTATTATTATTATTATCCCATTTTAAGGTCACAGCTAAGTCAGACACCAAATTGGTGTATCAGATTCCCTTGTTTGTGGGATAAGGGACCCACCTCCAAGCAATTATATATTATATATAACATTGCAACACATGCAACATTATAAACAATGATTTTAAAGAAGGCTGTGCTGAGAAAAAAACACTCCAATACAAGTAACTCACACCAAAAGAAATATAAAAATAAGGAAAAATAAAAAAATCCAAAAGTTGGGCTCGTTATAAGAGACATATCATATAAAACACTCCAAAACCCAGTCGAAAGGAAATATATTATTATTATTATTATCTAATTTTAAGGTCACAAAATGCATACCCAAAAATTGGGCTCTTTATAAAAGACATCATATAAAACACTCCAAAACCCAGTAGAAAGGGAATATATTATTATTATTATTATCCAATTTTAAGGTCACGGCCAAGCCAAACATCAAATTGGTGTATGAGACCCCCTTGTTTGTGGGACAAGGGGCCCACCTTTGGGCAACGATTTGACTGCTAAGTCTACAAAGGCATACATACTCTACCCCCTCCGGTTTTGAACTTGTGACCTCTTAGGAGGAAACACATGCTCTTAACAATCAGGCCCAGTCAAGTTGTATATTAATGGTTGGACTCCACTAATGAATTTTAATAAAACGTGTCATTAATAAATTTAATGGCTGGGTCAATTAATGGTTGAGAGTAAGTTAATAATGTATTATGTAACATTTAATGTATAATTTTCAAAGGTTTTTTATTTTAATTTAAGATGGATGAGGATTTGTTGACTTTTTTTTAATTTTTTAACTAAGGTTTTAAATTGATTTTAAAGGAAATATGCTCAGCATATCCTTAGTGGTAATGCTTATCAACAAGTGTAATGTATTAAAGAGTTTGTTAGGTTGTATTGACTTGTACTAAATTAAAAAAAATTACACCAATTTCCTAGAGATTTGAGATTATTCCAATTCTAATAAATTCCTCTCATTACTATTTATAACATTCATTTATTTATAAACAAATTTTATTTAGCAAAATGGTCCATTACTTTTAGTAAATTAAAAAAAATAGATTCATGCCAGATGACTCCTACCCACCAATTTTTTAGGGATTTGAGATTATTCCAATTCTAATAAGTTCTTTTATAATAAGTTCCTCATTATTATTTATAACATTCATTTATAATTTTTTTTTCTTAAGTTAGAGTTGACCCATAACTTTTTTATACATAGTTAATCATGCATTATAGGCATCCTCTTCTTCTATTGTTGACAATAGTTTTTTTGTTATATTTATGAAGTCCTCATGGCATATAAACCACATTAAAAAATATTCTTTGATGGTTGTACTAGTTTAACAATATTAAATGATAATGCTAGATCTATTTATTTTAAATTATTTTAATTTTAATAAAAATTAAGTATGCAAATAAATTAATAATTAGTAAGATAGATTTTTGGAATTAAATAATATGTAGATAAAAGTTATTTCTATATAATTTTATTAAACATAATTATATTACATAAAATAATTATAACAAATAGATAAAATAAAGATAGTTAATTGCATTTAGTTTTTAAATGTGATTTCTTCTTATTTTAAAATTTAAATTGAGTTTAATAACATTTATATGTTTATGTTAATTGTGGTTGAAATATTGATTATCCTTATCTCATAAAAGTATATAATTTATTAAAAGTGTAATTTTTGGAATGAAGTGAAGTGTCTAATGAATTTTCTAAAAATATATTTATCGAAAAAATAAATTATTTCTAAAAGATTAGGTTGTATTTTTTTCATTCAATTAATTAAGTAGTTAGGAAAACTCTATTTTCATTTAATTATTTAAGTTGTTAGGGAAATTTCCTAGGCACTTCCCCTCATTCCAAAGATGGAAGTTGTTCCATAAACTTGTTGGGCACTTTACTCATTCCAATGCTAAACTTATTGAGCACTTACCCTCATTCTCCTCACAAATAACGTCTTATCACAACATGGGATTTTACCCATAGTGAGAAGGATAAAAAATTTCCTCACAACCACTCTAGACCTAGTTGACTTTAGTTATTAAAGTTAACTAAGCTGCTTTTAATTTATAACATGTCTTTTAAATAACGTCTTCTTGATACAAGAAAGGGAAAATATAATTCCATCACTTAACATATCTCTTCTGCATTTAATTATTGACTCATAACATGTGACTGACTAGAGATAGTGTAAATAGAAAATATAAATTCATTACTCTTTATATATAATCTTAACATATGGAATAACTTTTAAATGTGTGATATTTGCGGAAGCCCCTGAGTCTAACATACAATTGTGTAAGAAGAGGTCATTGATAGCCAAAGTAAGAAAGAATGGTTCATGCCTAGGGTTTTAGTAAAAGATATGGATGTTTTACAATTCTTCAGGTAATTCTTCTTCTTGAATTCCCAGGTAATGTGTTTTCATGGTCAAGTAGGTGAATTTCAAGCAATCTCTGACCATCCTCGGGGATCCATAAAGTGTTGTCTACTATTGTGGAGGCCCATGGCTCTCAACGCACACCTTACATGTGCCAATGTAGCCCTATGTAGGGTTAGGACCCTGTATAGGGAGACCAAACCCAAGATGGAGACCATTTTGCAATCCCGCAAAAGATCTAATGCATCCCCTAGCCTTCTAGTACAACAAGTCATTACAGAAATCAAGTATGAAATGTTATGAACCATGGTCCACATGTGGGGACTTCATAATGGCCCTCCCTTCCATAATTGGGTTTGGCATGTGCTAATGTCTCCAAGCTCCAAATGGGGTTAGCCAAGTATCATATTAGGCGGTTTCTACTTCTGAAGAGGATAATAGGGTTCAAGGTACATCCTTTAAAGGTGGTGTTATGTGATAGAGAGGTGAATGAAGTAGGGATGAAAATGGGTAACCCTAGGCCACATGTTGGTACATAAGGGTAGCTAATAAAATGGAAGCCCATACTTGGGTATATAATGTATAGGAGGGAGAAATTATGGTACATCAGGTGCCCTGACCTTGATTTTTCCACCCTTCATTATATGCCTTTTTCCTTTTTATGATTTTTCATTCATTAACTACTCGCGACTCAAGGGGTAAGAGCATTATGTGTGAGATATAACAATGAATACCCCCTTTTAAGGAATGAAATTTCATTACCCACTAGGGGTTAGGACAATCATAGGTTCCTATATGATGAAGGAGGCTCATAGAACTTGTAGGAACTAGGGTGATGGTCGTGATGATGGAGTAGAGCCCATGTATTGGCTTTTGCCCACCTGCAAAATATGTTTGTCCTGACCATCTTTTTCATTTTGTGGTACATTTTGCTATTGAGTGTGTCCAATTATGCTTTTTCTTTTATTTTTAGTTGCATCAACCTTCGGGGCATCATTCAGGTCTGACCCAAGGTTTGTGAAAGGGGAAGGGGAGAACTAGCCCTTTATGGACCTTGTGGAGGAATGTGGACCCAGGTGGGAGAAATGATGAATGGGGTAATAATGAGTGGAAAGGGGGTAATATATGCAGACAGGGAAGCGAAACCATGCAACCAAAATCAAGGTTTCCTATGAAATACTATCCCTAAATCTAAGTGGTCAGTAAAAGAGATCCCACGGAACTAGAATCCAAGGTTAACATCCAAAAGGGGACTAGGGGACGATAGCACGAACATAACCCATTCTTTCCAACGAATCCCCCCATTAATCCATACCCATAAGTGTTTATGATAATCAAACTACAATACTCAATTTCCAAATGACAAGGCATACCTTTAGGTTCGGGAGGCCCACCTTCAAACATACGATCATGGCAGATGGGTGAAGGACCACATGGCTAGCTCAGGTGGTGGAGAAATGGCACACTAAGCTAGTTAGTGGCTACAAGGGGATATTGTCTGCTAGCTGAGGATCATCTTGGAGAGAAAAAAAATATCTTAGGGACATCACCCACAAAATGGTGGGTAACAGGCCCAAACCCAAACATCAAGAGACAAACATAGAGAACATGTCCCCTTGGTGGCACAACACGATTTATCTAACACTAAGAAAGAATTGGTCAAGGAAAGGTACCGAAATGTCAAAGTCTAAAGTCTTGGAAAAAGTCAAGAATTGTGTGCCATATTTGGGCACCCCAACAACCCGTAGAATCCAGTATTTGCATACAGTTGATTTATACTGGCATATCAAGAACTTGTCGAGGAAAGTCTTGTTTGATCATAATGAGAGTAGAAAAAAGATCCTCCTTTAGATGGAGGAGCTCCACTTGCTCTATTAGATTATGGATGGGAGGAGGCGATGATTAGAAGTGACATCGTTAATTGATAGAGGACAACCACCCCTTGAAAACCCTACATGTCCTGCTCTAGATGGTTAATGGCATGACATCCATGTGGTGAAAAGCCACAAGTAGTAAGCTCAATGGAATTTATGGTTTTCAATTCTATGTCTTCATGTTTTGAATGCCTTTCATGGCTTGTATGGATGCTACAACCTCTTTTTGCAACTATTTTTTTAATGAGCATGGTCATGCCCAACTCGATCCACAGTTTTTTATTCACTCAAGTTTAAACCTTGATAAACTTTATTTGTCTGGTTTCCGCTCCAACAAACTAGATCTGATAAAGGTGTCTCTATGTAATGTGCTTTATACATATTTTCTAGGGTAATATGCATTAGGGGAATTTTGAGGTCTAAAATGGGCCCCTTAAGGAAATTATAAAGTAATAGTGGAAATAATAAAATAAGATTAGATTACATCACCAATATTTAGAGGGAAAAAAGATAAAATTGTTTTTTGAACTTGTATTTTCAACTTATCTCCCTAAGGTTTTACACAAATTGTGAGCGGAAGTATTCGTTGGATGCAAAATTTAATTCCTCATCCATGGAGTACCCATGTTGCATACCTTCGATGGACCCTCCTATGAGAAAAATGAGAAATACATGAAAAACATGATTACAATCACATTTTTTCATGTATTTCTCATTTTTTTCATAGCAGGGTCCATTGAAGGTATGCAACATGGGTACTCCTTGGATGAGGAATTAAATTTTGCATCCAAATAATACTTTCGCTCACAATTTGTGTGAACGTTAGGGAGATAAGTTGAAGAAGTAGTTTTATTATTTTATTATTTTTAATCTTTTTACTTTTTTACTCCAAAAATAGTGAATCACCCACATCATCATCTTGAATCCTATTGGTTCTTATAAACTTTATTTTGGTTGTAATTTTCTTAGGAAGCCCATTTTAGACCTCAAAATTCCCCAAGTGAGTTTGAGCTTACAAAAAATATGCTAATAAATATTATTCCAAAAATAAGTTAATATTTGTAATTTTTTAATCATAAAATAAATAAGCAATTTCTTAATATTTTAATATAAAATTATTTTTTGTCAAAGAAATTTGGTTTCCCTAAAGACATGTTATAATTGGCTTGTTTGTAGCATTTATGAAATAGTTGTATCTAGTTTAATAGTGATAGCCTTTCATTTCGTCAGACTAAGGGAATGAACTTTTTCACCAAAATCTGCATAAATAAATTTCGCACCCTAAACAACCTCAAGACATGTAATTCTACATATTACAAAACTTATACTCAATTTAAAAAAAAAAAATGGTGAATTTTAATTTAAATTACTAAAAAAATCATTTTGTCTAATTAATATAATTTATAAGTTTATATTTTTTTCTATATATCAATTAAATAATTAAAAAATAACAAAATTTTAATATATTTATAAATAATTAAAAAAATTGATAATTTATATTATTATTATTTAATATTATAAAAATATAACCACTGCGCATATCATAAAAATATTAAAAAAAAACTAAATCCCTTCTAAAAAAATTATATATTATATATAACATTACACTACATACAATACTATAAACAAAGATTTTAGAGAAGGCTTTGCCCTGAAAAACACTCCAATTTAAATCCCTTGTAAAAATTATAAATTATATATAACATTGCAACACATGCAACGTTATAAACAATGATTTTAAAGAAGGCTTTGCAAGGAAAAAACACTCCAATACAAGCCGCTCACTCCAAAAGAAATATAAAAATAAAGTAAAAGAATCTAAAAAATGGATATCCAAAAAAATAGAGTCCTTATAAAAGACATATCCTATAAAATATTCTAAAAATTATTTAACCATATCATATAATATATTCTAAAATTTATTTAATTTTAAACTTAGTTTAAAAGAAATATATTATTATTATTATTATTCAATTTTAAGGTGACAATCAAGTTAAGCATCAAATTAGTGTATGGGACCTCTTTGTTTGTGGGACAAGGGACCCACTTCCGTGCAGCTATTTCACTGCTATATTAATGGTTGAACTCCACTAATGAATTTTAATAAAACAAGTCATTAATAAATTTAATGGTTGGGTCAATTAATGAGTGAGAGTAAGTTAATAATGTATTTTGTAATTATGTAATATTTAATGTATAATTGACTGAAGCTTTTTTATTTTAATTTAAGGTGGATGAGAATTTGTTAACTTTAGAAAGGAAAAAAATAAATAAATAAGGTTTTAAATTGATTTTAGTCTTAATGTTTCTCAATGGGTGTAGTGCATTAAAGAGTTTGTTTGGTTGCATTGACTTTTAATAAATTTAATAATTTATATTTCACATGGCTTCCCACCCACCAATTTCCTAGGGATTTGAGATTATTCCAATTCTAATGAAATACACTCATTATTATTTAGAACATTCATTTATATATAGACAATTGTTATTTAGCAAAATGATCCATTACTTTTAATAAATTTAAAAAGTTTTTTTATTTTAATTTAAGGTGGATGAGGATTTGCAATCAGTAGAAATTTCCAACCAAGCTTCATTGAATAAATATTTCATCATAAAATAATGTATGTGGGTAAGTAAAAGGACTAAAAGAAGGATTATTCATTGGTTATGCTTTGAAAAGAGATAGATAGAAGCTAGATGGGATATATAGAGAAAGAAGAAAAAGGATTAGTCATTGGTTATGCTTTGAAAAGAGATAGATAGAAGCCGCATAGGATATATAAAGAAAGAAGAAAAATGACAACAAAAAAAAAAACAAAAACAAAAACAAAAACAAATAACAAAACAAAAATCTGTTTTTTCAAGTCTCAACTTAGAAAAGAAAACAGAAAATCAGTGAAAGTAGGGTATTCTTTCTTTATTATAACATTCTATGAATAGAAATAAATAGAATTTGGATGACATATATAAAGATAGAAAATAAAAGGTTAAAAAGGCAGAACAAAATAGAAAATAGAAGGTAAAATTGATATTAGAAAATTTATGTTTTTTCAATTTTGGAAACCCAAATGTGTGAAGTAACTTAATTTTAAGTAATTAGTTTTTATTTGTGAAGAGAAAAAAATTAATAGTAATTTTTTTAAGATAATTTTATTTGTAAGATTGTTACATTATTTAAAATTAATAAAAAATATTTATAATTCAAAATAAATTGAGAAAATATTAATAAAAAAAATTATGATGTCTATAATCTATTTTTTTGCCAATTGAATTTTTATCATTTAAATTTTTATTTTTATTCGAACTTGTTAACTATGGTGAGAACTCATGCCATTCATATGAAAACCCCTTGAAATCAAGGCCCAGAGAACGATATAATTCAATGAAGGATTTCATTTCTAGAACAGTGTCAGACTCTAGATCTAATCTCAGAAGCAGGATGGGAGGTTGGTGGGTTGAATTGCAGTATTTGAGGTGCAGGCAATGCATGGGGTGGCTAATTCTGATAGGCCTGGCAGGTTTCGTTTTCGTGGGTCTTATGCAGAGTGGGACTTCAGTCCAACAACAATCCATACAGTCCTATGTTGCTAACGGAGGGAAGAGTCATCCCCGAATTGCCGTATGTTTAGTAGGTGGAGCGAGGAAGTTTGAGCTTACGGGCCCTTCTCTGCTGACATATGTACTGAATATATATAATAATACAGATGTTTTCCTGTACGCCCCATTTGACAAGGACTCATACAAATTCAACTTTCTCAAGAATGCAAACAGTCTCGCAGCTGTCCGCATCTTTAGCCCTCAAAAAATAGATGAGACCACTGTGCATGCAGAAGCTTTGGATCCAAGGGGTTCTCCAAATGGATTACAGGTATGTTGCAATCCTTTTCGAATGCACTTTATTTCGTGTTGGGTTTTTGCAAAATCTTCTTATTATGGACGGAAGAACAAGGGATGATTACTATACTAATATGTCCACCATTTTGTAAACTACCAAGATAAGGGATAGTGATTAAACTACCAAAATAAGGGATAGTGATTACACAGATTTGAACCATATCCGCAAGTGTTTTATGAAGTTTCTGGGATTAATCCCATCTTGAATTTTAAACCTTTTAATGTGATTCATCATTTTGTACCTTCATCCTCAAGATATCTGCAAATGTTATATTGCCTTTTAATGTGATTCATCATTTTGTACCTTCATCCTCAAGATATCTGCAAATGTTATATTGTATGAGCTCTGGTTGCAAAGCAGCGCTGAGGCCTCTCACATCTCTCCTAAGATTGCCCTTAGTGTGAGGTAATTCTGAAAGCACCGTTTTTTTATCAGGTGACCTTGGAACGCCGATGTGCACGTAGTTTTCCGCTCCAAGTGCAATGCCATATCTTAAATAGTTTGATGAACATTTGTCATGTCCAAATTTTAAAATCTTTCAAGACCAAATTGGCAGGTAAGGAAGATCACATCCATGGATAGCACAATAAAATTTCCGTATTAACAGTGAAAAAATTGCCTTGCAAGCTTTCCAAATTCCCTTCAAAACCAAGGATTTCAGAAATATGAAATCTTGTGGTAATCCAATAATATTACACAGCCTAAATTAGCCTCTTATTTATGAATGTGTCATTCATGATAATGTGTTATTCACACATTAGCATTCCTTGCAGTGTGACAGTCATGTCTACTGAGATCTGCTCCATTGTCTTTCTTAATAGGTCTTTTTCAACAGGGTTTTCATTAGTTGTAAAAGTAGAGGGTCTGTTTGAATTGGGTGATTATGTCTTTTGTATTTCCAGAATTCAGGACGAGGACTAGCTCCAACTCCGAATTCGTCTCACTCTCTTGCTTCACTTCTACTTTCCATTCTTCTAACAAATTTTAAATTTCTTCATTGGTTTCTCCCGATAAGCCATTGTTGCTTTGCTAATTAACCATTTGACAGATTTCCGACCCCGTCAACTACCCAAAAGTCCAGGTTTTGTGTCATGCCTAGTCACTTGAAGTTTCTTACGGCAACCTCGAGTTTTTGCAGGTCTTGCCATGGTCTCTTTGACCCAGTCGCGACAAATTGTAACCTTATCAGTCTTGGAGTTGCCCTGTGGCGGGGTGGGTTCACCACACGGCAGATCTGTAATACTTCGCGTGCAGACAATGGAGTTGTCGCTGCTCATAGAGCCACTGAACCAGCTCGTCGCTCAAATCTCTTTAGCTCACAATTATTTTGATACTCACTAGACTTCTCTCCAAATCTCTTTAGCTCACAATTATTTTGATACTCACTAGACTTCTTTTCAGGGCAATTACAAACTCCAAACAATTTTAAATTATATTTTAAAATTAAAATTAAAGCTTCATTTTTTTATATGGTGGGAAAACTTGTCATAACTCAGTTGTCAAATCAACGGTGAGGACAATCATTTTTGGTTCCTAACCTTGAATGCAAGTTGACCCATCACCTTTATTCAAGGAAAATCATGCCACTTGGAATAATCATTTTTGGCTGCTAACCGCGAATGCAGGGGTGGCCCATTACCCTTATTCAAGGAAAACCATGCCACGTGAAATAACCAGGTGGTGATTCGTAAGGAGGCAATCTTTCACTCCTGAAAAACAAACTCTTAACCAAACAAAACAAGCTTTAAAACATACCTCAAAACCTAAATTAAAAAATTATTATATAACATGAAATTTTTTATTTAATAATTTAAAAACCATTAAAAATATTAAAAAAATAAAAACCATTAAAAATATTTAAAATTTGTTATTATAATCCATCTATTATATATAATTTATAGTCTAACACTTTTCATTTAAAACCCATTATAATATTTAAAATTGTTATTTAGTCCATCTATTATATAAATTTTATAGTCAACCCTCTTTGATTCGTGGTGAGTTGTTATATTAAATTTAAAATTTAATGTATTATTCAATTTTAAAATGTTGCATAAAAGCTAATCCCTTGTTAAATTTTATAAGTCAATTTTTTCTAATGTGTGTAAAAGTATCATTGAAATATTGTTATGAAATGAAATTAAATTTTAAGGTAAATTTTAAGTTCTATGAGATTAGAAATAGTTTATGAGATTACTAGCTTCTTTTTTTTGCTTTGCAATTCAATCTTTTTATTATTCAAATTAATGATGAGCTGACCTAACTTTCTAACAGTGCTCTCACTGAAAAGATAATGTGGAGGAATGGAGGTTAACACACTGTTGTTGTAATTGTCTGTGATGTCTCTCAAAACATCATATTCCAAAATGAGATGTTATTCCAATCCCATTACCCATGACTTGCAAAAAATACACACCCGTTCTTCCCAAACTTTTTAAAGACTTTCCATCCACTTATTTCGCACCGTAATTGATGAGAGTTAATTCTTAATTGAAAAATAAAAATCTTTACTCTCCATGAAATACTTATTCCAATATATTTTTACTAGAAATTACAAGTGAAATTAAATTCTTAAACATAGTATTTCTTTTTTTTTATCTAACCATTTTCCTGTACACTTAACAAACTTCTCCCAACAAAACTCTCGCATTAAATTTTATATATATATATAAGTGGACTATTTTCCCTCTACACTTAACAAACTTCTCCTAACAAAACTCTCGCATTAATTTATCTTATATATTATATAATTTATTATATATATATATAAGTTGACGTGAATAATTACCTAGTTTTCGGCAGTAGTCTAACGCGACTTTTGAAGTCTTTCTGCGGATTTTCGGTAAAATCCGGCAGCAATTTATTGGAATCCCAAGTTTGATAGCTAGTTTCTGCACAATCAATGGCTCCCAGGGGTTTTTCAGGGCGCTGAATCCAAATATGCAGTTAAAAAACCATTTTAACGACTAAAAATCAAGATTTAACCTCATTTCTTCCGCCGGATTCCGTCACCGGAATCTCCAAAAAGTCGCATTATAGACAACTCCGTTTTCGGGACCCTGAAGTCTCATGGCCACCGCACAGAGCTTGTGAGGAAAGGGTATAGAGAACATGCCGACCCCGACTCAAAGTCAAATTTCAGAATTACCACTATATAGGCGTTTACGAAGACCATGGTCCTTCTCTACTGGTGCTACATACACATGACAGATGTAAATGAGGGAAATGTGTGTCCCATTTGTCCCTTCAGTTGAAAAAAAACCGAAACCGAAACTGTGGAGCTGATGTTCCTTCAGCTGAAAATGGTACTCCACTAGTGCTCAGGCCTCAGCGCACTTCACGACTCTCCCACCGCAGCTCGCAGCTATTCCCTCTCACCTCTTAACGATCATTCCTCACAACGCCTCACAGCAACTCTCACTACGCCGCAGGCAGCAGGTCACACCGCAGCACTCTCACACGCAGCTCACAGCTCTCTCAATCTCACAATGCCTCACAGCGCCTCACAGCAGCTCTCACTACGCCGCAGCCAGTACTGCGATACCTATCCTCATTACTCCGCAGCTCGCCCTCACAGCACTCTCTCGCAGCTTCCTCACAGCCCTCTCCCTCAACGCCTTCCTCACAGCGCCTCCCTCAGCACTCTCACAGCGCCTTCCTCACAATGCCTCACATCAGCTCTCACTCAGAACGACACCCTCACACTCAGTGAAATACTATTATAAATTTATGTGCATATGCTCCAACCACTGATGAATTCTCCCATCACCATCACCATCACCACTTCAATGCAGAAGTGAAGAATCATGCCATTCATATGAAGACCCGTTGAAACCAAGGCCGAGAGAACGATATAATTCAATGAAGGATTTCATTTCTACAACAGTGTCAAGAGTCTAGATTTAATCTCAGAAGCAGGATGGGAGGTTGGTTGGTTGAATTGCAGAATTTGAGGTACAGGCAATGCAGGTTACTTCTGATAGGCCTGGCAGGTTTCGTGTGTCTTATTCAGACTGGGATTTCAGTCCAACAACCATTTTTGCCGTTGAAAACCATACAGTCCCATCTTGCCTTGAAAACCATACAGTCCACATTTGATGTTCATAATCCCATAGATCCCCTTCTTCTCACGTACTCATTTTTGTTTAGTCTCTTGGCTACGTAAGGTTGATCACATCCATGCATAGCACAATAAAATTTCCGCATTAACAGCGAAAAAGTTGCCTTGCAAGCTTTCCCAATTCCCTTCAAAACCAGCGATTTCAGAAGTATGAAATATTGTGGTAATCCAATAATATCACCCAGCCTCTTATGTTACTTATGCATGTGTCATTCATGATAATGTAAATCATCCACTGTTTCCAGGTGGCTTCGCCTTGAAGACATCTTATCATCTGTTTGACAGCCAAAATTTTCGTCGGTTGCTATATCTATTGGTGCTAGTGCTATAGCAATATTATGATTTTGTAAGTAAAATAAATATTCTCACAATTCAACAATATGCCCAACATAGATGTAAGTTAGATGAATGATGCAAATGCTAGTGTAATGCTAACTCAAGACAATAAGGGTTTATTACTATGCTTCAAAGAAATGAAATACCAATTCACTTGTGATTAAAAGAACTTTAAGTACAGAGTGAGTTTAATTTATGGTAATGAAGGAAATAGAGGTTAATAATGAAACAAAGCATTAGATAAATAACAGAAGTGATTTAATAGAAATTGCTTTTAATGTGAAATGAATTGCTTCACTTAGAATATGTCTTTAAGAATGTTCAAGGGCAAATGAATGAAACGCAAAGACACAAGTAGTTATTTGAAAAGATATAAGCAACTTCAATGAACTTAGCCAAATAAAATTTATTCAATGATAAACAAAGCTATTTACATTAATCCAAAGGAAGCACTTATTGTAATGCAAGTTAGATTAACTATGAAACTAAATCAAAAGGTTAGTGATCTACTCTAATAAATAAGAAAAATGTTAGTGCAATACAAGAGGAGCTCCTCATAGAAGAGGAGATAGGGATACCAAGGGGTAGGACAACTCCTTCAAAACTTGTTTTATTAAAAGTGCAAGGTAGATGAAAGATTTTAAAGTTTTAAGGAAGACTTACAAAATAACAATTTAAAGAGCAAACATCCTCTCCTTAAAATGATATGAAAATTAATAAATTAACCTCTTTTCCAAAGGTGGGTGTAAAACTTTAAAATAATTTTACAAATTTTATGATAGTGAAAAAAATCTCCAAAACAAATCAGTTTTCCTTCAAAATAATTTACTCTCCTTTCCAAAATATATTTCATTTAATAAATTAGGTCAGGGTTTTATAATTTTGAAGAGGGGTTTTGGGCAACCAAGACAGGCACACAAATTAGAAACTTCTCACTAATTGAGCAACCAAGAAAAAGCACACTCATTTCCTTGGAAACGTCTAAGAGTAGAAAAGACTGAAACATCTAAAGAACTAGGAAAGAAGGAAACATCTCAATGTATTTTCTTTATTCAATAATGTATTTGATTTTTATGCAATATCTTTTGTAATTACAAAACTATACAATTTGTTTTTGTAAGCTTGGTAGTGCCTTACTTTTCATTACTTTAAAAGCAAATTACAGCAACATAACAATTAGTTAAGTGGTCGGAACTTGCCTATAGGGAAACCAAGTTAACCGACCACCTAACAACATTATAAGCCAACTAGTAGCAAAAAATAAGGAGTCTGACACACCAAGCTAGATATGCCTGCAAGTCTAGACTATATCTAAAAACTACAAGGTCTTCAATGATAATTACAACATATTGAAATGTAAAAGCTAGCCACATAATGTTATTCAAAAAAACAGAAAGAGATCAACAAGAAAAATACTCAGTGCTCTCAGCTGAAACCGACTTGACCAGAGTTGGATCCTTCACATTTCAGCCAGGGAGTTCTGTTGGAGTACAGATGCATGGGATATGGTCTTCAATTCTCTTGAGGCGACCATCCTGCTTCTTCAATTGGAAGTGGAGTTTCTGGAACTCCTTGTGGTAGCTCGGGAAGCTTTGGACTGTCACTGTCATGTTTATCACAACCTACTCCAGTGCCTTGCCGAGAAGGCTCTTCATCAACCAGTATAAAAACAAATTTTGTTTGTACTGATTCACTCTGTCGTGGATGTGCATGGGATCTGGCACCGTTGCCCGTGCTTCTTCGACATCAATTTCCATGTTGTCAACTTGTTTATTTAATTTTTCTTCCCATTCTTCAATGAGATTACGGATTTCCTCTGCAGTACCCTCATGATACGTAGAAGTCACGTCGTTGATAATAATTTTGACGAGCTTTCATCCTCTTGTTTGCCCCCCAAGGTGTTGGGTTGGTCCAGCCGAGTCGCCCCTTTGTTTCTTTTGCCTCAGCCCCAAGAGGCAGATTCATGACTAGACCTTGTCGACGAGTGAGCATTCCCTTACAGAACCAATGAACCTAATAAATAAAGGGTCGTGTAATTGTAATCCTAAAAGAGGGACAGTTTTAGGAGGCGAACAACTTCTAGGTGGTCTTACTATCTGGAACCCCTCTAAGAGAAGCAACAAAACATCATAATAACACCATAATTTTATGAGGGAGAACACCCTGACTCCACTTGTGACCATAGAAATTGAGGTTCAACCCCAGGATAGTCGTTAGATGCAGAACCAAAACTTGCCCTCCATACAAACTAATAATTCGATAGAGATTAAAGATAGGGAAGAGCTTCCACAGACCTACCCTTAGACTCACTTGTGAAAGACCTTTGACCCAAGACCCAACACAACACTTATCATTCTAAGCACCCATTGTGGTGTTACGTTGTCGCAAAACAACCAATTTCTTCAAAAACCGACTCAGGGGACCATTCCCAACCCATGAACATGTGTAAATACCAGATCCAGGTGTATAACAAATGAGAACCCTTGTTGCAATACCAAAACCATTACCCCAAGTCCAGACCATAAAGGCTAGGAAACTATACAGACCCATCTTCAACAAACAAGTTTCATACAACATCAACACAGAGGTACAATCCCGCAACCAAACCTCATTACAAATGCATACAGTCACATGTAGGTACCAAAGGCGACTCATACCTTGATAACACAACAAAGCAAGGCCATGCACCTGCATTTTCCAAAGACTAGTAAGCCAATACATGTAGCAAGAGGGAAAAAGACATAAAACATACCCGACGGACTAAGAGAAGAGGAGTTGAGCTCGCCTCCATGCCAAGAGCTTTTTGGTAGGGTGCCCTTCCTCCTTCAACTTCCCATAGAGAAGACTTTGGGCGTGATCACAATTGTTTGCCAAGACGATTAACCATAGGCTATATTGAAGGCCTCTGCCACCTTCAATATATGTCTTAAACACCTGCATGTGCTCGCCCTTGTCACCACCTACCTCGAGTGTGTGATGTGGGGTGGGTGTTCTTACCAATTCCATCGCCATAATGAGCCCGCAGGTGATATGTACTCCAAGTCACATCTTGATCGAGGATCAAAATTATGCAAAATTAAAAATAAGGAGATTGTTTGCATTGTTTATAAAATGCTCATCTCTCCCTCATAATAAATGAAGATATTGTTTCCAGAGCTATTATATTATCATATTTTCTTTGTTATGTGATTCTCTTAATAAATTTCTTAGAACATCAAGTAGTAGATCAATTTCAGTATCAAAGTATAAGATCTTGGAAGCCATCCACCTCTTCGAAGATTTTTTTTTTTAGGCTCATAGATTTCAATCCATTTGGTGGATGAAAATCATGCCTCCCCATCAAGAGCCCTCAACTGCAGACTCACCATTCCATGACTTAGCCATGGCTCTTCAAGAGCTAATTATGTTGCAGCAACGACAACGCCCTCCAGGGCAATTGCAGCTCGATACACGCTTTCAACTGCCCAAATTCTTAGGCCAAATGAAGGGTGAGGTTATCGATTCTTGGCTACGCAATCTCTTCAACTATTTCAGAACATGTCCAACAATGGAAGAGGAAATGAAACTTCAATTCACCGTCTATAATTGGAAGGCCTTGCACAAGCATGGTGGGATACTCATTTGGAGAATATGTCCTTGGTTGTCAAACTTGGAGAACCAACAGAGATCAAATCGACACATATCACATCTTGGGATAACCTTTTCCAGAGCTTAAGAGAACGTGTCTATCCCCCAAGATATATACAAAATATCCTTGCCAAATGGTTACAGCTTCAACAACTACCAAATTAATCAGTGTAAGCTTACATTGAAGTCTTCTGAAAGTTTCACATTCAACTCCATATCTTTGATCTAGAAGAGGTACTAATTATCAAATTTAATTCTGGTTAGCTAATGCTCTTTTTCCGAGAAGTTGTTTTGTTTGATAATACTTCATTGGACAAGGCATTTATTCAGGCCCTAGTTGTGGAACACAAAGTGGGTCCTTGAATCTGAACTCCTCAAGCCAGAAATGGTCCATCTCCCTCTGTTTCTTCTAATATAGTCTTTGCCTCATCCCCCACACCTCACAATACCCCTAGTGTACATTTTATAAGACCAACTCACATGCTTTTGTAGATTGTAAAGTACTAAAAGATATACGCCTTAACAAGACTCTTATTACAGAGGTCAAGCAACCAAATGCCACTACCCCTATTGCAATTGTTTATATCTATAACCCTACTGAAGTGGACCCCACTCTCATCCTCATGATTGCTAATGCAACAAACACCTCTGGTGCACCTCTATTTACCCATAATTGTCAAATCAAACATGAGTTGGCCACTCTTATACTCGACAATGGAAGTCAAAATAATCTTGTGGCATAGGACTTGGTTCAATGTCTTTGCCTTCCCACCACTCCACACCTACACCCTTATCATCGCGGTTGGGTCCAAAATGATGGCCCTCGCCTTAACATCTCCTAATGATGTGTTGTAATCTTTGCTATTGGCCCTTTCGCTCGATATTGTGGTATGTGATGTTTCTCCTCTCGATTGTGTCGATTTGTTACTGGGAATTCCATATCAAGAAGCTTGACATGTTGTTTATCATGATAAAGATCACAAATACCACTTGCAGCATGATGGTCGCACCTATGTGCTCACATCCTCAAGTAGCACATCAACCCAACATTTTATTGGCAAAGCTCCCATTACGAGATTCAATTTAGATCAATATGTTTCTTTGTGGTTGGTTCACCCTGTCAAGCCAGACAACCTCACCAATCTGATCCCTCCTGCAATGGCTCCTGTACTCCAATAATTTGCAGATGTCTTCACCCAACCCACAGGGCTGCCTCCAACACGCTCTATTGAACACAAAATCAATCTTATTCATGGTGCTTCCTTACCCAATACCCGATATTATCGCCTTGTTCCTCGAGAGGGCACCGAGATTGAACGCAAAATTGAACAATTTTTGACATCTGGTCATATTCAACCTTCATCCTCGCCATGTGCACCTATAGCTTTTATTATTCCCAAAAAGGATACTTCTGAATGGCACCTCATGATAGACTACCAGGCCATTAATAAAGCCATTGTTAAAAACCGCTACCCCCTACCCCGCATTGAGGATTTCTTGGACCACTTACATGGGGCTTGTTTCTTCACAAAGATGGATTTGACTGCATGCTACCATCAAGTTTGTATGCATGCATATGACACATGGAAAAGCGCTTTCAAAACAAATTTTGGGCTATTTGAATGGTTGGTCATGCTATTTGGACTTATCAGTGCACTGACCACCTTTATGAGATTCATTAATGATGCTTTCAGGGCACACTTGGGTAAGTTTGTAGTCATTTACCTTGATGATATTTTGGTATTCAGTAAATCTTGGGAAGACCATCTTTAGCACGTTCGCAACATACTTGAGTTATTGCGAACACATCAACTGCAAGTCAAAGAGAATAAATCTTATTTTGGACAAACATCATCTCAATATTTGGGATTTATTATTGACAGCACAGGGGTTCGCCTAGATCCCTCTTAGGTACAGGCTTTGGCACAATGGCCAACAACTTCCAATGCACATGACCTCAAGAGCTTCATGGGAGGTATTAATTTCTATAGAAATTTCGTCTCTCATTTCTCACATTTGGCTCGCTCTTTACACCAGTTGTCAAATCATGCAAAGTTTATTTGGGATATCGAATATGAGCGCCAATTTTCTCAACTCAAGAATGCATTATTCTCGGCCCCTGTTCTTCACTTTCTAGATATGAATGAACCATTTGCACTGGAAACTGATGCTTCTCAATTCACCATTGGGGTTGTTCTTAAACAGGAAGGCCACCTTGTGGAAAACCATTATAAGGCACTTGCAGATGCTAAGTGTTGATTTCTAGTAGCATCAGATGTGCTCTAAGTCTCAAAATTTGTAGGGAGGCTTAGACACATGCATTCTCCAATACCCATAAGTCGTTTTGGGAAATTCTACTTGGAGACAATTTTATTAAAATAATTAATTATTTTTAATAGGACCCTAAGTCTAAACTTAGGAAATTAAAATAATTAAAGGGTATTAATATAAATGTGGGTGAAACTTCTAGAAGAAGACGAAAATCAAGCCAAAATGATCTAGGCCATTGATTAGAAGTTAGTCTAGGTCGTTGTTTTTCCAATAGAAAATTATAAGAAGAGGATTGAGGGGAACTTGGAGAAGATCGAATTTCTGAAGCAGAGCAGCTACCAGTGAGAAATTCAAAGTGAGATTTGGTAATGAGGGGCAGGGATAGTTCCGGTTGGAGGTTTCTCCTAATCCAAGAATACTCAGCAGAGGAGGTAGAGAGAGACCCGGGAGAGCCACCATAGAGCTAGAAGAGGCTGACACAGGGCCACACAAAGGTAGCGTAGGCTGACGCAAAGGCAATGCAGAACCTTGAGGAGATATGAAAATTTGTTGAAGGAATCAATTTCAGAGGCCAGAAGCCGGGGTGTGAGACCAGGGGGTGAAAATCGAAGTTCACGGGCAGAAAATCGATCACAAAAGGGGCGACACAGTCCCTAGAGGCTGTGATGCTAGGCTGATGCAGTGACAACGCAGAGGCAGCTAAGGGCGATTTATTTAGTGGCTGGATCAGTCAGATCTCCAGTGATAATGTAAGGTAATCTCATTTATCTCTCTGTCGGTGATATTCTCTGTATTGGATAGCCAGGAGGGAATCCAGAGATTGTATTCATAAATTAATACTTCAAAATAATAAAACCCTTAGCTGTTGCACCGATTTTTCCACACTGGGTTTTTTCGGAGACATTTATCCGAAAATAACTGTGTAGATGTATTGTATTTATTTCTTGTCCAGTTTTTTTTTCGCATTTTATTTAAATAGTGAAGGCTGCAATGTATTAGTTTCAGTGTTTACTGTAGGAAATAGTAAATAATTTTGTTCAGCAATTAACAAATAGAAGAAACGTAATTAGTTGCTGCAGTAGAAATTTGGGCATCCAAATTTTCACATGGTATCGGAGTTGTAGGTGAAACAAGAGAGTAGTGTCGAAAGAGCCCAATGTTGAAGGAGGAAGGGAGTTTGAAATTCATGTAGATACAGCAATTTGAATCCCCAGAAGGATTGTGCAGTTCGGGCTAGGAGGGCTATATTTTTGTGGTGAATCTCTCTTTGAGTGAGTCGACATAGAGGTAAGATTTTTAGATCGAAATCTGTTAGTGGTAGAGGGAGAAGCATAGCAAAAGCTTCAACAAAGAGGGGTTCCTGGTGTGACATAGTTTTCTGCAGGCAGTTGCTGGGTAGAAAGACATCAGAATGAAGAAGAGACACTTGAGGGAATTTCTTCCTCAAAAAATTCCTGGCCAGGGAATTCAAATTCCCATTTGCTGAGCAACAACAAGAGAGAGGAGGTCATTCGACTTTTTTGAGTGGTAGAGATGGCAGCGAATGTGTTGAGAGATCAGGATTGGTTAGATGGTGCATCCAACTATGTGATCTGGAAAGCAAGGATGTCATGCCTTCTGGATGGGCATTTTCTCAAGATCTACATTGACATCGTGGTAGCTAAGCCTGCAGATCCAGATCCGCTAAAGAAGTAAAAGGGAGAAATGGTGAAGTCCAAGAGAATGATCCTCGACAAAGTGAAGGATCATATAGCATGTCACATCACTAGCAGAGACACTACCAAGGAGATGTGGGATGCTTTGTCGACGCTATATCAAGGATCTTCCGAGCAGCGAAAGATGTACCTGGAGCAGAAGATGAGATCTATTCTGATGTAGAAGGGGGAACACATTGGTCCGTTCTCACTAAGCTTCAGAAGACCCAAGAAGAGCTGGAAATTGTGGGGTCAACACCTCAAGGTTCCGAGATGGTAAGACTGGCCCTAAATTTAGTTTCTAAGTAGTGGCAATTTTTTGTCTAGGCAAGGCGACTTTGCTAGATTAGGATGGAATGTGGGTTGTTGTTAAGCAAGAGGAGCTGAGGAGAGACTTGGTCGAGAATAAACTTGACGGAAACAACAATAGTGGGTTGAAGCCCAAGGAGGAGGAAGAGAATGCAACTCTTGCATCCAAGGGATAGTAGGAGTAGCGGAAGAAGAAGAAAGATGTTTCGAAGATCAAATACTTCAGGAGTGGTGAATTCAGTCACTACGCAACACAGTGTCTTCTCAGGAAGAAGGACAAAGATGAGAAGCATGATCCGAAGATTGCATCTGCGAAGATCGAGGAGGAGGAGTTCACCATGATAGCCCAAGCATCTCCAGAAGGGAGGTGGGGAGATCTATAGCCGTAGTTCAAAAGGATTGTAGTTGGGCAGGTTCCTTGAGAATTCCACCTCTCGAATCAATTCCTTACTATGTAAGCCCAGGTCAGAAACAACAGGATGGACCATTGTCAGTTGGTGCAAAGTGTCAGAGTGACAGTTGTAGTGGCTAGGAGCACCAGAGACTGAGCAGCGGAGAGCTAGAGTTGACAATAGTGCAGTTGGCATAGAGTAGAGTCAACAAAAACGCAGAGGCTTCAGAGGGTTAGCGTAGAGACTAGCAGCAGTCAAGACTCCATCAACGAGATGCATCATATTGAACACTTTTTTAGTAATTTGGGATGCTTTTTTGTTGCTAATGTAGTAGCAACAGTAGTTGGAGAAGATTGTAGAGAAGATGCAATATTGGCAGTGCAGTGCCAGCAGCAACATGGATGCAAAATCGAGAGGGAGTTGCAGTACAGATGCAGTGTTGATAGTGGTAGGGTCAGCAGTAGTAAAGATGCAACATTTGCGCAGTAGTTGGTGGACATGATGTAAGACATCAGCAACACAGAAGGAGATGTTACAGAACAAAGTGATGCTTCAACAGGTTGCATTGCTAGAGAAAATTATTCACTAAGAGGGAGTGTTGATCTATGGTAGCATCAGATGTGATCTAAGTCTCAAAATTTGCAGGGAGGCTTAGACACATGCATTCTCCAATACCCATAAATCTTTTTGAGAAATACCATCCAGAGACAGTTTTAGTAGAATAATTAATTATTTTTAATGGGACCTGTTATCACCCAGTAATTTCCCAAGGTTAAGGAAAGAGATCACCGGGGTAACCACAAACCAACTTTTAGGCTTAGGCTCTAGCTAACATAAGTCCAAAGAGGGTTCTCTCTATATGATTTAGCTTTGTTTGATGGGATATTAGGCTAGTTATGAAAGTTCAGGGGGGTTTTGATTTGTGTTGAAGATTGGGTGGTGGAATTCTTGGAGCAGATGGATAGAGCTAGGTCTTCAAGCCATTGGGCTATGGGGTCAATAAATGGATAGCATAACTGGACTAGATCATTAAAGGGAATGTTCACAAGGTAGGCTAGCAAAGCAATATGCAAATCTTTAGGCCTAATGGGTGAAGTAATTCTAACCAGGGTGAAAGGGCACTTAAGAATCCTTGGACCGGGATCAGAATGAAGAACAGAGGATGATCATGAACAAAGGGTAATTAAGAATCCTTTGTTATAGACTAGAGGATAAACTACGGCAGCTAAGGAGCAGTTAAGAATTCCTTAGCTAAGATAGTTTAGGAGAAAACATTCAGAATGTAAAACAGTAAAGAGAGAGTGCATTTAAGCAATTTACAAAATATCATTCCTTGTTATACATTTATTTAGAAATTTAAGCAAAATATTATGGAAAAAACATAAGGAAAATAGCATTCAACATAAGAGAATACTTGTTTGTATTTCGCTTTACACAAGAATCCTATAAAATATCTAATCTTTATTCCTTGATCCATCAAGCCAATCCAGTCATTAGTACAATAGAACTCAAATTTGAAAGAAAAATTCTATAGAAATGTCTTGGAATCCACACCAAAATACTTCAAATGAAGAAGTATTTATACAAATTCTAAAATGAAACATCTTGAAAAATATCAAGATTGGTTTTACAAATATCTCAAACTGTTTTACATTAATAGAACTTAAATAAAGGACATTCAAAACTAATGAATCTATTTGGCGCTATTTTTATGGATTGAGGGTGACAAAGAAAAGAAATTCAAATTTGATAGCAACTCTCAATTGATGATGAGGCATCCCAGTCACTAACTGCATCCTTTCTTTCTGCATTCTGCCCCAACAATTATGAAAAATTAGGGTCCATTGATACCTTTTTATATCTCAATCTGAGATATATTGTAGATAAGTAAGTTTTTGAGATAAACCTCTCTCAGTTTCCCAAAATTCAGCTCCAGCGGTTCACAATATTCTCTACAAAATGATGTCAAAAACAGGACTTTGCATAGTCTAAAAAATAGGCTGTGAATACATGCACTTCTCTCACTTTTGGTAATACCAGTGTAAACAGTGAGATAGGTTTTTGTATATTAGCCTTTTAGGAACATAAACCTCCTCCATTTTCTCAAATTTCATCTTGGATTGGCCGAACCAGTTTCTGAAAAAACTATGACTTAAATAGGAAATTTCTGAAGAATGTACCATTTCTGCTCTGATTTCATCTTTTAACCTTAAATTTCTTTTAACTGTTTTTCACTTTTACTTTGGATAAAATTCATTGTTTCTGGTGAAATTGTTTTCATTTCTATTTAACCTTTATTGCCTCCATGTTTACTTTTACTGCTCTGTTTTTTCATCTATCTTCACTTTGACATGAATCTGTATGCTTTGTAACTGTCTTCCCTGTTGTTTGAATCTATATGCATTATAACTGTTTGCCCTGTTGTTTGTCTTCATGCTAGCTACTTTACTTGACTTGTTCTTCAATCTGAAACTCTTTAACCCTGATACACTTTGACTATTCTTTACATTGTCCTTTTATCTTCATTGTATATTTTAAGTTTTTACTGTCTATTTCAATAGTAAATTATTTAATTTCATGTTTCCTCTAATTGTCTATTAACTGTATGTTTTATTTTCCATCTCTGTTTGAATAGATTTGATAACAATCTCAGAGTAAACAAGTCTTATGACTATTATTAAGACTGTTTATCTAAGGCGGCAGCCTTTTGATCGCTTGTAAAATAAAACAAACTGTTAAGAAAATGTTGGTTTGACAGGGAGGGTCATTAATGGCTTTATCAAGCTTTATAGGTCTATGGAGTGAGTCCAAAGTGCTTTCGGGAGGTAAACCATGCTTGAATTGGTTAGCAGAGGCTTCAGGTGGCGCAGAAGGGTTACACAGGGTTTTACTGCACAAATAAGTGAAAACGAGCAAAACTAGGGTTTTCGTGTTTAAACAGGTAAAGGTTTGATTTTTCTGAATTTTGGCACAAAGTGAATGGTAGACGGTTTTGTCATTTAACGAGAGGGCGGTAAGCGGTTTATTTTGCACTGCCTTTGTGGGCTTGGTGGTATTCAGGAGCGGTCTTCCGATGCCATACATCGTCTGACACGTAGGATCGGGGGCGGGGAGGAAAACCACTTTATCAGGTGGTTATTGGATGGACATCGAGCGCAGCTAATACAATCACGGGCCATTGGATGAGGGGGAGGGACGACCAACAGTGGTCGGGAGATGAAATTGTACAGTGATTTACACATAAATTTTTCGGGGGGCCCATGGGTCTAATCACAGTATAAGATTATCTTTGAGCTTAATCTCATCAGGGACTCTTTAACACAGGATTAAGGACTGAGGGTGGGATTTTAATATATTTTGTGGGATATGGGGTAATCATATAGTTTATAACTAAACTAAGGGATGGGGTTATTTTGTATAAAAGAGTTAAATAAATACGGGATAGTGGGTTTTCCGGGAATTTATATATATAATTAAAAAGTAAATATGAGGTGAAATGAGCGGAATGGGTATTGTACTTAGGTATATGAAATGTTATGCGCTTTCCATACACTTAGTACTTAGGATAAATGTAATTTGGTGGTTTTTTGGATAAAATATGTTTATCAAGGGGTATTCCTAGGCAAAAAGAGTTTAACCTTTAGGAAAGGGATCTTGTGAGGGGGTGAATGAATTGCAAGGGAATTTAACACCTTTCCTTCTTAAGTCATCAAGTCGAGGGTCTAGTCACACTAGAAATCAGAGAAATTCTCTGAGCCTCTTTGACTTAATTAATTGTAGGTATTAATATTTTATTATGAAAGGGAAGTTAGTGAGTGCCATAGGGGTTAAAATGAATGATGGGGATATTAACTAAATCATATTGTGAACCATTGCCTTTGCTTTGTTTACCACTTATGCATATTTAAAAGAGGCACTTAGAACAATGACATAAGTGTTTTTATGTAATCACATGATATTTCTGCAACCTTTCTACTACTTACCCACTTACTCATCCTACCATTTTTTCTTCACTTTATTAGGGTGCATTTAGGCTAGCAAACCTTTGTCAATATTTTTCTTTTCTTTACAAAGTAAACTATCTAATTCTAACATTATATCATCCAAGGGCTCAGATTAAGCTTATGAGCTCCTTTTATTTTCTCTACCTAACTATGATCTGTGAAGATTAAACTATTTGGTCAGATTTTATTCTCTAATCTATAAACATAAAATTCAAAGCATGGTATAATCAAGATTAAATAGTTTGATTACCATGGATTATGGCATGAATAACAAGTTGCACACAATCATTATTATGCATAAAAGTAAATAGTAGTGGCATTTGGACTTGCACACTTTCATGGTCTTTTTTTTTTGGGGTTCATATACTTTCATTTTTTTGACCTTCTCTTATTCTGTTTGTCCTTTGATTTATCTTTTAGGATATACCCTCTTTATGTTTTTTTATTTTTCAATATGGAAAACATTTGTAGAAAGCAGAGGTATGTACATATTACAGGGCTTAACCTCAGTCATTCAAAATTATGATTCTTATTGGTATAGGAACCTAACAGTGGCTCCACATGGGGATGGCATCTCCTTGTGAGATGTCAACAACATTGTCGACTAGTAGCCTGATCCATTGGGCCAATCCCAAACATGTATATGCTCTGTTGTATAATCTTTATGACTAAAACTTTTTGAATTGGAAATACACTATTTTTTGTAAACTGAAATCTAATCTAACATAAACTTGCTGTTGAAAACTGAATTTATTCAAACTGAAATCCTACCTACTTACTCTAATCAGCTTTCTGACTGTTGGTTAGGTAAAATGAAACAACTAATGCAACCACTAAAAATAAATTGATGGATTTCGCTGCTTGGGCTTGTTTGTGATTAAAACTGAGGTTCTAAAGCCAAATATAACCTTTTCAACCAAAGAAAAGATAATAAAATACTTGCCTTCCTTTGTAGGCTCTAAAAATTGTACAAAATATCTTCCAAAATATATACACTATTGTTCAATTGATTTAAACAGCTACACACTTGTTCTAGATGGCTTCCATGCCATGAAGCTGAAATATCACTTATATATTTAACACTCGGCAGACTTTCAGATGAGCTTTGTGATGATATTTCTTCTGATTGAAATGTTTGACTGATAAAACCTTTATCATCTTGATCCTGAATCTGATTGTTAGTTAATGAAGAAAAATTTTGATTTCATTCACTACCCAACACATTAGTTATGGGATCATGAAAAACTTGGGAGGATTGCTTCAAATTATTACTCATAGATTTGAATGGAACTTCATAGATTTCTACAAGCTGCTCATCCTTTTCCTTATAGATGTTGTACCACATTTCCTTTAAAACTTGAAATGATTCAAAACGAAGAGGCAAAGAAGCTTCACTTATTTCCAAATTTTCAGCACTTTCTTCTTCACTTTCATAACTAATATGGATAAAATGATCATTGTTTTCAAGCTAATGAAACTGAATTTCCTTATTCCCCAAACTAGCTTATGATTGCTCTATAAAATTAGTTTGTATTTGAAGAACATAATTATCATCATACTGATCATATTTGGGAAAATAATCAAAAGAAGTAATGTCATCAAACATACACATTAAATCAAGAGATTTCTCCTCCACATATTGCTTTATGAATCTATCTTCTGATCTATGGTAGTTGTAATTAGTAGGAATTTGTTCATGATTCTCAATCTCTTCTTGTTGTGGAATAAATGTGTCATGGTGATTTTGAGGAAAAAATTCATCTTTCATGGTGATCTTCTGCATCCTTTCCTCTGTTTTCTTCATCAGAATGTCGAGTTTTTCCTCTGTAGTGTTGTTTTCCTCTACTTCTGCTTTCAACTTTTCTCTTCTAATTTACAAATTAACTTCTACATCTAGTGCTATGTTTTGCATCTTTTCCAGTGTTGAGGGGTTTCTTTCTCTTAGCTGAAATTCTATCTCTGGATCAAATGCTCTTGGGTAATGCAAAAGAGCTGGATTAGGGGGCGGTCTTATATTTGATGGCATTGAATAATAGGTTTGATTAAATATGTCTAAATTTTTTTGTATTGTTTCATCTGGCTATCTTTTTAACTGATTATATTCTTCTACGATTACAAGAAGATTGACTTTGATTATCCATCTATCAAGAAAAATTTTGGCAAACTGTTGGAAATTTGAGATGCTTGCAATAGGTAAATTCTTGAACCAACTCTTTACTCTACTTTGCAAACAAAGAGCAAAAATCCTGATAATAACATCACCTTCATCAATTTCAAATAAGTCTAGATAATTCTCAAAACCTTGAGTATGTTTTTGAACAGCGATAGCATTCTCTCCATCAAACCTAGGTAGATGCTTGTAATAATTGTTAGGGAAAGCATGGAGTGTAGGAGGTAATGAGTGGTTTATATCTATCAGGAACTTTATGAGGTACTAGAATATGTACAGGGATTGTATGATTAATCTTGATTGTTTGATGCTCCTCAATTGGAAAATGATCTTCACAAGAGTTAGAATATTGTTGTTCAAATGTGTAAGGAGAATTTATATCTACATTTTTCATAGGGAAATAATAAAAAATTAATCTAAAATCTTCTCTAAAATACAATATACATTGAAAAATTTTATCAATGAGAAAGAATATAATGTCTTGGATAACAATCCAAGTTAAAAGCCTGATCTTTTCACATAGTTCTTTCAGGTTCATTCCTCCAGTGGAGACTTGATTGTGGAGTTGATTTGGAGTCGTCAGGTGGATGATTTTAACCTTTGTGTGTCTCATCACTATCGACCATCATAGATCAGATCTGAACCTGTAAAATATTTCTGAAGAAAATGTTAGTTCTCCCCAGTATGGTCGCCACTATGTTATCACCCAGTAATTTCCCAAGGTTAAGGAAAGAGATCACCGGGGTAACCACAAACCAACTTTTAGGCTTAGGCTCTAGCCAACCTAAGTCCAGAGAGGACTCTCTCTATATGATTTAGCTTTGTTTGATGGGATATTAGGTTGGTTATGAAAGATTAGGGGGGTTTTGATTTGTGTTGAAGATTGGGTGGTGGAATTCTTGGAGCAGATGGATAGAGTTAGGTCTTCAAGCCATTGGTCTATGGGATTAACAAATGGATAACATAAATGTACCAGATCATTAAAGGGAATGTTCACAGGGCATGCTAGCAAAGCAATATGCAAATCTTTAGGCCTAATGGGTGAAGTAATTCTAACCAGGGTTAAAGGGCACTTAAGAATCTTTGGACCGGGATCAGAATGAAGAATAGAGGATGATCATGAACAAAGGGCAATTAAGAATCCTTTGCCATAGATTAGAGGAGAAACTACGGAATCTAAGGAGCAGTTAAGAATTCCCTAGCTAAGATAGTTTAGGAGAAAACATTCAGAATGTAAAATAGTCAAGAGAGAGTGCACTTAAGCAAGTTTTGAAATATCATTCCTTGTTATAAATTTAGATTTTAGAAATTTAAGCAAAAGATTATGGAAAAAACATAAGGAAACTAACATTCAACATAAGAGAATACTTATTTGTATTTCGCTTTACACAAGAATCCTGTAAAATATCTGATCTTTATTCCTTGATCCAACTAGCCAATCCAATCATTGGTACAATAGAACACTAATTTGAGAGAAAAAGTCTATAGAAATGTCTTGGAATCCACACCAAAATACTTCAAATGAAGAAGTATTTATACAAATTCTAAATTGAAATATCTTGAAAAAATATCAAGATTAGTTTTACAAATATCTCAAATTGTTTTACATTAATAGAAATTAAATAAAGGACATTCAAAACTAATGAATCTACTTGGCACTATTTTTATGGATTGGGGGTGACAAAGAAGAGAAATTCTAATTTGATAGCAACTCTTAATTGATGATGAGGCATACCAGTCACTAACTACATCCTTTCTTTGTGCATTCTACCCCAGCAATTCTGCAAAATTACGGTCCATGGATACCTTTGTATATCTCAATCCGAGATAGATATGTATAAATTGAAAGACATTATTGTATATAAGTATGTTTTTGAGATAAACCTCTTTCAGTTTCCCGAAAAATGTCAAAAACAAGACTTTGCGCAGTCTGAAAAATAGGCTGTGAAGACATGCACATATCTCACTTTTGGCAATACCTGTGTAAAAAGTGAGATAGGTTATTGTAGATTAGCCTTTTAGGAACACAAACCTCCTTTAGTTTCTCAAAATTCATCTTGGATTGGCTGAAATAGTTTCTGAAAAAAACTATGACTTAAACAGGAAATTTCTGAAGAATGCACCATTTATGCTCTGATTTCATCTTTTAACCTTAAATTTCTTTTAACTGTTTTTCACATTTACTTTGGATAAACTTCATTGTTGCTGGTGAAAGTGTTTTTATCTCTGTTTAACCCTTACTACCTCCATGTTTACTTTTACTACTCTATTTTTTCATCTGTCTTCATTTTGACATGAATTTGTATGCTTTGTAACTGTCTTCCCAGCTGTTTGAATCTGTATGCTTTGTAACTGTCTTCCTTGTTGTTTGTCTTCATGCTAGCTGTTTTACTTGACTTGTTCTTCAATCTGATATTCGTTAACCCTGATACACTTTGACTATTCTTTACTATGTCCTTTTATCTTCACTGTATATTTTAGGTTTTTACTGTCTATTTCAACAGTAAATCATTTAATTTCATGTTTCCTTTGCTTGTCTTTTAACTGTATGTTTTATTTTCCATCTCTGTTTGAATACATTTGATAACAATCTTGGAGTAAATAGGTCTTATGACTAGTATTAAGACTGTTTATCCAAGGCTGCGGTCTTTTGATTGCTTGTAAAATAAAATAAAATGTTAAGAAAACCTTGGGTTGATAGGGAGGGTCATTAATGGTTTTATCAAGCTTTATAGGTATATGGAGTAAGTCTAAAATGATTTCGGGAGGTAAACCATGCTTAAATTGGTTAGCAGAGGCTTCAGATGACACAAAACGGTTACACAGGGTTTTACTGCACAAATAGGCGAAAACGAGCAAAACTAATGTTTTCGTGTTTAAACAAGTAAAGGTTTGATTTTTTTGAATTTTGGCACAAAGAGAACAGTGGACGGTTTTGTCATTTAGCGAGAGGGTGGTAAGCGGTTTATTTCGCACCAATTTTGCGGTCTTGGAGGTATTCGGGAGGGGTCGCCCGATGCCATACATCGTTTGACACAACATTGGAGGCCGGGAGGAAAACCACTTTATCAAGTGGTTATTGGATGGACATCGGGCGTAGTCGATATGATCACGGGCCGTTGGATGAGGGGGAGGGATGATCAACGGTGGTCGGGAGATGGACTTGCACGGTGATTTACACATAAAGTTTTCGAGGGGCCCATGGGTCTAATCACCGGCAATATAAGATTATCTTAGAGCTTAATCTCATCAGGGACTCTTTAACACAGGATTAAGGACCGAGGGCGAGATTTTAAAATATTTTGCGGGATATGGGGTAGTCATATAGTTTATAACTAAACTAAGGGGTGGAGTTATTTTGTATAAAGGAGTTAAATATATACTGGATGGTGGGTTTTTCGGGAATTTATATATTTAATTAAAAAGTTAATATGAGGTGAAATGAGTGAAAGGTGTATTGTACTTAGGTATATGAAATTTTATGCGCTTTCCATACACTTAGTACTTAGGGTAAATGTAATTTGGTGGGTTTTTTGCATAAAATATGTTTATCAAGGGGTTTTCCTAGGCAAAAAGAGTTTAACCTTTAGGAAAGGGGTTTTGTGAGGGGGATGAATGAATTGCAAGGGAATTTAACACCTTTCCTTCTTAAGTCATCAAGTCGAGATTCTGGTCCCACCAGAGGTCAGAGAAATGCTTTGAGCCTCTTTGACTTAAATAACTATAGGTATTAATATTTTTATTATGAAAGGGAAATTAGTGAGTGCCATAGGGGATAAAATGAATGATGGGGATGTTAACTAAATCATATTGTGAACCATTGTCTTTGCTTTGTTTACCACTTATGCATATTTAAAAGAGGCACTTAGAACAATGACATAAGTTTTTTTATGTAATCACATGATATTTCTGCAACCTTTCTACTACGGTTACCCAGTTACTCATCCTACCATTTTTACTTCACTTTATTAGGGTGTATTTAGGCTAGCAAACCCTTGTCAATCTTTTCTTTTCTTTACAAAGTAAACTATCTAATTCTAACCTTATATCATCCAAGGGCTCGGATTAAGCTTATGAGCTTCTTTTATTTTCTCTACCTAACTATGATCTGCCAAGATTAAACTCTTTGGTCAAATTTTATTCTCTAATCTACAAACATAAAATTCAAAGCATGGTATAATCAAGATTAAATAGTTTGATTACCATGGATTGTGGCATGAATAACAAGCTGTACACAATCATTATTATGCATAAAAATAAATAGTAGTGGCATTTGGACTTGCACACTTTCATGGTCTTTTTGTTTTTGGAATTCATAGACTTCCATTTTTTTGACCTTCTCTTATTCTTTTTGTCCTTTGATTTATCTTTTAGGACATACCCTCTTTACATTTTTTGATTTTTCAATATGGAAAACATTTGTAGAAAGCAAAGGTATGTACATATTACAAGGCTTAACCTCAGTCATTCAAAATTATGACTCCTATTGGTATAGGAAAGCAAAGGTATGTACATATTACAAGGCTTAACCTCAGTCATTCAAAATTATGACTCCTATTGGTATAGGAACCTAATAGTGGCTCCACAGGGGGGTGACATCTCTTTGTGAGATGTTAAGAACACCGTCGACTAGTAGCCTAATCCATTGGGCCAATCCCAAACATGTATATGCTCTGTTGTATAATCTTTGTGACTACAACTTTTTGAATTGAAAATACACCCTTTTTTGCACACTGAAATCTAATCTAACATAAACTTGCTGCTAAAAACTGAGTTTATTCAAACTGAAATCCTACCTACTTACTCTAATCAACTTTCTGACTACTGGTTAGGTAAAATGAAACAACCAATGCAACCACTCAAGCATTATATACATTGATGGATTTTGCTGCTTGGGCTTGTTTATGATTAACCTTGTCAACCAAAGAGAAGATAAGGAAATACTTGCTTTCCTTTGCAAGCTCTAAAAACTATACAAAAGGATCTTCCAAAATATATACACTATTGTTCAACTGATTTAAACAACTACACACTTGTTCTAGGTGGCTTCTATGCCATGAAGCTGAAATATCACTTTTATCTTTAACACCCGACAGACTTTCAGATGAGCTTTGTGATGATATTTCTTCTGATTGAAATGTTTGACTGATGAAACCTTTATCATCTTGATCCTAAATCTGATTGTTAGTTAATGAAGAAAAATTTTGATTGCATTCATTATCCAACACATTAGTTATGGGATCATGAAAAATTTGGAAGGATTACTGCAAATTATTACTCATAGGTTTGAATGGAACTTCATAGATTTCTACAAGCTACTCATCCTTTTCTTTAGAGATGTTATACCATATTTCCTTTAAAAATTGAAATGATTCAAAACAAAGAGGCAAATAAGCTTCACTTATTTCCAAATTTTCTGCACCTTCTTTTTCACTTTCATAGTTGATATGGATAAAATGATCATTGTTTTCAAGTTGCTGAAACTAAATTTCTTTATTCCCCAAACTAGCTTCTGATTGTTCTGTAAAGTTAGTTTGGATTTGAAGAACATAATTATCATCATACTAATCATATTTGGGAAAATCGTCAAAATAAGTAATGTCATCAAACATACATATTAGATCAGGAGATTTCTCCTCCACATATTGCTTTATGAATCTATCTTCTGATCTATGGTAGTTGGAATTAGTAAGAATTGGTTCATGATTCTCAATCTCTTCTTGTTGTGGAATAAATGAGTCATGGTGATTTTGAGCAAAAAACTCATCTTTCATGGTGATATTCTGCATCCTTTCCTCTGTTTTCTTCATCAAAATGTTGAGTTTTCCTCTGCAGTGTTGTTTTCCTCTACTTCTGCTTTCAACTTTTCTATTCTAATTTGCAGATTAGCTTCTACATCTAGTGCCATGTTTTGCATCTATTCCAGCGTTGAAGGGTTTCTTTCTCTTAGTTGAAATTCTATCTCTGGATCAAATGCTCTTGGGTAATGCAAAAGAGCTGAATCAGGGGGAAGTCTTATATTTGATGGCATTGAATAATATGCTTGATTAAATTTGTCTGAAAATTGTTGTATTGTTTCATCTAGCTGTCTTTTTAACTAATTATATTCTTCTATGATTACAAAAAGATTGACTTTGATTATCCATCTATCAAGGAAAATTTTGCCAAACTGTTGGAAATTTGAGATGCTTGCATTAGGTAAATTCTTGAACCAACTCTTTGCTCTACTCTGCAAACAAAGAGCAAAAATCCTGATAATAACATCATCTTCATCAATTTCAAATAAGTCTAGATAATTCTCAAAACCTTGAATATGTTTTTGAGCAGTGATAGCATTCTCTCCATCAAACCTAGGGAGATGCTTGTAATAATTGTTAGGGAAAGCATGGAGTGTAGGAGGTAAAATGAGTGGTTTATATCTATTAGGAACTTTATGAGGTACTAGAATATGTATAGGGATTGTATGATTAGTCTTGATTGTTTGATGCTTCTCAATTGGAAAATGACCTTCACAAGAGTTAGAAGAATGTTGTTCAAATGTGTAAGGAGACTTTATATCTACATTTTTCAAAGGGAAATAATAAAAAATTAATCTAGAATCTTCTCTAAAATACAATATACGTTGAAAAAATTTATCAATGAGAAAGAACATAATGTCTTGGATAACAATCCAAGTTAAAAGGTTGATCTTTTCACATAGTTCTTTCAGGTTCATTCCTCCAGTGGAGTCTTGATTGTGGAATTGATTTGGAGTCGCCAGGTGGATGATTGTAACCTTTGTATGTCTGATCACTGTCCACCATCATAGATCATATTTGAACCTGTAAAAGATTTCTAAAGAAAATGTTAGTTCTCCCCAGTATGGTTGCCACTATGTTATCACCCAGTAATTTCCCAAGGTTAAGGAAAGAGATCATCGGGGTAACCACAAACCAACTTTTACGCTTAGGCTCTAGCCAACGTAAGTCCAGAGAGGGCTCTCTCTATATGATTTAGCTTTGTTTGATGGGATATTATGCTAGTCATGAAAGTTCGGGGGGGTTTTGATTTGTGTTGAAGATTGGGTGGTGGAATTCTTGGAGTAGATGGATAGAGGTAGGTCTTCAAGCCATTGGGCTATGGGGTCAACAAATGGATAGAATAACTGGACTAAATCATTAAAGGGAATGTTCATAGGGTAGGCTAACAAAGAAATATGCAAATCCTTAGGCCTAATGTGTGAAGTAGTTCTAACCAGGGTGAAAGGGCACTTAAGAATCCTTGGACTGGGATCAGAATGAAGAACAGAGGATGATCATGAACAAAGGGCAATTAAGAATCATTTGCTATAGACCAGAGGAGAAACTATGGAAGCTAAGGAGTAGTTAAGAATTCCCTAGCTAAGATAGTTTAGGAGAAAACATTCAGAATTTAAAACAAACAAGAGAGAGTGCATTTAAGCAATTTTTGAAATATCATTCATACATTTAGATTTTAGAAATTTGCACAAAATATTATGGAAAAAACATAAGGAAAATAACATTCAACATAAGAGAATACTTATTTGTATTTTGCTTTACACAAGAATCCTGTAAAATACTTCTACTTCCATTCTGCGAAAGCCAATAGATCGATGAAAAAAATAATCGACAAGAGGAAGATAATCAAATACACATAACACAATAAATATTCTTTTAAAGCCATAGCTCAAAACCCCACTATCTGTATTGCATATATCAAAAATTCAAGATGATAATACAATGCTTGTTCTCACAAGAACAATCCCAACACTCAGTAAAATCAATCTCCAACTCACAAGCAAACTCTTGGCCAACACTTAGCCAATTCTGCAACTTCCAAGTCCCTATTTCCTTGCTTAATTCCTATGGCTGAACAATCCATATTAATGGGAGGCCAATGCATCAAAAATTGCGCAATCCCTTCAAGGTTCAGTTCCTGATTGCATGCATGATCTATACAACTCAGTAAAGCATACAACTAATAGTACATTGTCCCTGCACTCTAGTCTCAACTGGGTCTTTCTCAGAATCGACATGCATGAGTTTCTGATGAGGGAATATTCAGTTAACTGGAGTAGCACTAGTTAATGCATTAGTGCACCAACTCACTGTTAACTCACTATTAGTTCCTCAAACAGTTTGAAACTAATTTAACTGGACTTAACTTATTAAACTAAATTAACTAATTACAACTCATACTTAACTCATCTTGTACCCCTATAATATAGGAAGAAAATATACATGACTTTGGAAAGACTCCCAACTCGAAATTCCTAAGCTAATTAAGTTAATTAAACTTAATTAATTATGTACAAGTTTCTATGAGAATAGAATTCGATTTTAATTCTCAGTTAATTCAATGACAAATTAAATTGGAATTTCTTGTTGCCATTTTTCAACACATAAGACTACCTCTGTTGCTCAAACCACAGATCTCTTCTTCCAATATGTTTGGCCACACTTTGGTTTGCCAAGTAGCATTATTTATGATCGTGACTCCCATTTTCTCGGTACATTTTGGCGTACTCTTTGGTCTTTGTTGGGTTGCCAACTTCGTTTCTTCACTACCTTTCACCCACAAATAGATGGACAAACCAAAGTTGTCAATCATACTTTGGTTCACTCCCTTCGCAGTTATTTTTCCAAAAACAAATAGCGGGATACATATTTACACATCATTCAACATAGTTACAATAGGACCACGCACTCCTCAACTGGTATCTCGCCTTTTGAGGTTTGTTTTGGGTTTTAACCAAGTGCGCCCTCTGAGATGCCACTGACTATCGCCCCTTCTAGGTCTGCACATCAACAACATGAACAAAAATCAGCTCAACATTTTATACACTCGATATCTCAACGGAAAACTCAAGTAACTGTTGTTTTGCAAGCAGCCCAAGATCGCATCAAACAAAGGCATGACAAGTAGTGAACACTTTTGTCTTTTCAACCTGGAGATCGTGTCTTGCTCTCGTTGGACAAGCAACGCTTCAAGGGCCACCGCCATAAGTTGCACCCTCTATGATATGACCCATATATTGTTCTGGAAAGCATTAGCGACAATGCATATCACTTGGACTTGCCTTCCCAGATTGGCATCCATGATGTGCTTAATGTTAATAATCTCAAGCTCTTTGAACCACCTCTACTTGAGGAATCTGTTACAGTTCATCATCCGGTAGATAATATTCCAGGTTTTCAGCCTCCTCTGCTCAACGATACAATTCTTGACTCCAGGAAAAGGAATACACACCAAGAGCCTTACTTATCATATTTGGTTCGTTGGAAGGGACACGCACCAGCACAGGTAAAATGGATGACTGTCGAAACATTGCAATGCACTTTCCCTCATTTGGTGGAGGAAGCAGGGACGCTTCCTCTTCTAAACAGGGATGCTTCCTCTTCTAAACAGGGACGAATTGGGCAATCAAGACAGGTCCACAAATCAAAAACTTCTCAATGATTAGGCAACTAAGAAAAAACGCACTCCTTTCATTGGAAACATCTAAAAGTAGAAAAAACGGAAACATCTAAAAAAACTAGAAAATAAGGAAACATTTCAATATATTTACTTTATCTAATAATATATTTGATTTTTATGCAATATTTTTTGTAATTACACAATTATACAAAATTAAAAATAAAGAAAATGTTTGCATTGTTTATAAAACGCACCTTTCTTCCTCATAATAAATTACCTATATTATTTTTCTCTTTTCTTTGTTGTGTGATTCTTTGAATCATTTCTGAGAACTGCGAATAAATCAAGTTTACAAATTAAATTTTAAATACCTCCTTCCAGATAATATTAATGAGGGAAAACATTCAAAAGTGATTTTAAAAATACTTTAATATGAAAACTTCCCCAAAAAAGTGAAATTCCCAAACGAAAACTTTTATAATGAAAAATTTGAAGCCTCTCCCAAAATAAATCGATTTCCCCACTAAATTAAAATGGACTTGGGAAAATTTTAAATGTAACAGTGTAAAACTGATTCTCTTTAATATTATTTCAGCTTCCCTAAGTTAACATATGATAACCTTTATTTAGGATAATTTAAAATTTATTTATTTTTAAATCAAATCCCCTCTAAAAAAAAATTGAGGCAGAACGTCAAAGAAATGGAGACGGCTCCTCTAAAAAGGATTTCGATCTTGCTCCCAGAGAGAAGAGGGCTCCAAAGAAAAAAATCGACTTTTTTTTTAACTTCGTTTCCATGAAAACCCGTAGCTATCCAGAGGAAAAATCGCACCGGGAAGTTAAAAAAAAAAAGGTTTCAGAGATTCGACTTGCGTATGGGTTCCAAAAGTTCGACTTCTCTTCAGAAAATTTGCAGATGGGTTCTAGAAATTCCGCCACTCATGAAAAAAATTTGATTTATGTTATGCCAATTGTCCAGAAGAAAAGGTTAAATCCCTGCAAACAAATATCAAAATAAAATCCAAACGAGAACGAGAACATATTTAACAAAAAAAAACCAATGAATTAAGGTTATTTACAAACAAAAAATAAATACATGTTTTCTAAGAAATATTTGTAAAGTTAAAATAAAAGATTTTGAAAAATATATTTATAAATTTTAATAATTTTTTAATTATTTATAAGCATTTACAAAATATTTCCAGATATATCTTAAAAAAAAATGAAAATTATATTTATACAATTTTAAAACCTCTCCCCGTGAGAGGAAAACCCACAAATCTCTTCTTTTATAAATTCTTCAAATGACGAATTTTAAGACCTCTAGACCTAGACCAAGGCCAAGTCAAACTTTCTTGATGATGTGCTTCTTCTATCCAAGTCAAACCAAGTCAAATCTCTTCCAGCTGCACAATTTCAACCACCAATAAAAGAATTTTGGCCTCTATCGCAGGACTGAAATTTTTGGCCCCTGCAATAGTTGTTGCTTTTGCACGTGTGAGAGAAATTAGGGCTTCCAAGGCTTTCTTTCTCCTTCGCTTGGGCTGCTTCTTCTTCTAGGGCTAGTAGGTGACCAAATAGACCTTTCTTCAACCAATTTCGACCTTCTTTCTGCAACTTGAAAACTTGGACCTTGTAGCTGCAAAACCCTAGCCTTACCTTCACATGTATGAGAGAGATAGAGAGAGAAATAACCCAAAACTTTGTCCTCCTTCTTTCTTCCTTCGCTTGCCTTTCTTCTTCTCCTTCTTTGCTTGATTGATGAGTGAGTGAGATGGATGTCGTAGGAGGTTGAATGCTCTCTTATATAGAGGCTTTCAAGGAGGGCGACATGCCCTAATGAGGCCGAATTTTTCTCTGCCAAACCGACTTGGTCTTGGAGGCGTGTTTTTAAAACTTTGACTCATTTTTTTTTAATTGTTACAAAATTCCAAATGGGGTCTTTTACATATGGCAATGACTCTTTGACTTTTTGACTGAATAATAAAAACCTAGAAGCAGTCAATGTGTGATTTGACCTAAAATAAAATGACCTTGAGCATGAAACCCATGCTACAAAAATAATAATAATAATAATAATTTTTCTTTTTCATTTTACAATATACAAGAATCAAGAGTACATATGAAGACCAAAGCAAGATACACTTTTCAACACTCCCTTTTAACTATGGAGGTATTCATAATGGTACATCGGCATTCTCATATTGAAGAGATCTCATAAAAAGAGTCAAATTGGTAAGCCATCTTATTAGCTATTATTTCAGCTTATCTCACTGCATTTCATCATACCAACCAACATTGTCATATAGCAAGGCCTTGACCAACAACTCTATCTCTCCACAAAATAAAGCACAATGTTGGAGAGACAATGACTTATAGACACCATCAACATTGTCTTTCAAGGCATACACCCCATCTGGATGTTCACAAGGTATGTCCTTCTAGGACCATTCCTGTCTTGGATTAACGCATCCTCAAGGAATCTCCTCTTTGACTACTCTTACCTATTGGATGCCCTAGCTCATCCTCAAAGAGTATCGAAAACCATATGCTTACCCAATCCTCCATTCTTTCTTCATAATGTGAAGACAAGAACGATGTGTCTATCTCTGTCTCTCAACTAGGGAGGAGATATCAACCAATCCAAGCTTGTATCTGAAATACACAAGCTTTTTATTAGGAAGAGATTTTTTGTCAAAATATCAGCTAGCTATTCATCAGTGGAGATATACTGTAGTTGTAGCATCCCATCTTGCAACAACTTTCGAATGTAATGATACTTGTAGTTTATGTGCTTCGTATTTCCATGAAATATGGGGTCTTCAAACAATCTGATGCAATTGGTGTTGCCACAATGTATAGCAGTAGGGTCCATCAGTCCTTCAAACAAATTTGGTAGTAGCTTCCTCAACTAGACAACTTCTCTAGTAACTTCACATGCTATAATGTATTCCACTTCAACACTACTCAAAGTAATTGATTCTTGCTTTCTACTCATCCATGAGATCATAAAGAATCCCAAGCTAAAATATCCTCTCGTAGTGCTTCTTCCATTTGTCTCACTACCTCCCCAATTAGAATCTATGTATCCTATCAATTGGATATCATTATTTCTATCATACTTCAGGCTGTAATGTGTTGTCCCTCATAGATATCTCAATATATGCTTGATTGCTATCCACTGGTCATATTTCGGCTCCATCTGAAATTGACTGAGAATATTCAATGCAAAACAAATATTTGGATGTGTTCACCAGATACATTAGAGAGCCAACCAATTGTCTATAACTTATAGGACCCACAGGGCTTGAATCGAAACTTCTCAATCTCTTCAAATTTGTGACCATGGGGGTTGTCATAGGTTTGCATTCCATCATGCCAAACCTTTGCAACATCTTAATCACATACTTTCCTTGACCTAGATATATTTCACCAGGTTCTTGCCAAACTTCCAAGCCCAAGTAATAGTGCATCAACCTAGATCCTTCATATCAAATTCCCCTTCCAATTGTCTCTTACATTCTTGAATACGAACTTCCACACCTATTATGAAAAGATCAACCCTAGATCCTTCATATCAAATTTTGTTGCCAGCTGTCTCTTGCACTCTTGACTATGACCTTCCATAACTATTATGAAAATAGCATCCACATAGAAGAATGATGACTGGTTCACCCTTCACTACTTTGATATATAGGTTTGGATCAACAAAACTCCTTGAAAAGCCCAATATTTGTAGATACGTGTCCATCTTAGCATACCGGGCCCTTAGAGCTTGCTTGAGGCCATAAAGTGCCTTCTTTAATATGAAAACATGAGTTTCTCTATCTTTCACTTCAAATCCCAAGGGTTGTTCGATATACACGTATTCATCAACGGTACCTTTCAAAAACATTGTTTTGACATCCATTTGATGGATGTTCCATTCCATAGATGATGCCAAAGAGACCAATGATCTTATAGTTTTGTATCTAGCTGTAGGTGCAAATGTCTCTTCATAATCGATGCCTTCTTGTTGAGAGAAACTCCTAGCCACAAACGTTGCTTTGTACTTGTCAATGCTTCCATTCGTTGCATACTTAATCTTATAGAGCCATTTGGAAGTTACCACAGATTTTTCATTCGGCCTAGGAACGATTTTCCAAACTCTAATTTTCATTATCGATTGATATTCTTCATTCATATCATCTTTCCATTCTTGATGATTGACAACTTCTTCAAAGGTGGATGGTTCTACTTCAATTAACTTTGTCATATAGATTGCATACTTGGAATACCTTTTAGGCTTCTTGATTTCCCTAAATGTACATTTTGTTGTAGTACGTCCTTCAATTTCTTGAAGAGTAGACTTTAACCAATTTGGTCTCTTTAGATTTTCAGGGATTATGACATGCTGCGCAGGTTCACTGGGACCTTCTTCTTCATGATTGGAATATTCTTCTTCCCTTGGAGATTCTTCAAATATACGTAGTTCATTATCATCATAATCAATCTGGAGATCTTTGGATTTCTTATATGCAATGCTTTCATCAAAAATCACATCTCTACTAACTTCAACTCGGTGTCCTTCTTTTATGTAGATTCTATATGTCTTTGAAGAGTTACTATAACCAACAAATATGCCCTTCAAGCTTGTAGGATCCAATTTCTTCCTTTTATCTTTTGGAATGTGAATGTATACAGGGCAACCAAATATTCGGAGATGATCTACACATGGTCTCTTCCCAGTAAATGCTTCTTCGGGAGTCATGTTGTCAAGTGATCAATGAGGAATTCGATTTTGAATATAGATAACTATTTTGGATGCCTTACCCCATGGAAATTTAGGTAGACCTTGATCATGTAACATAGTTCTAACACTTTCTTCAATTGTAGGATTATTCCATTCTGCTACTCCATTTTTCTCTGGGTTGTATGGGACTATCAACACCCTCTTAATTCCAACCTCTTTACAGAATGCTATAATTTCCTTTGATGTGTATTCTCCACCATTATCGAATCTTAGTATCTTGATCTTTATTTCTGTAATATTCTCTACTTTTGCTTTGAATTCTTGTAATTTTTCGAATACTTCATCCTTGGACTTGAGTAAATAAATCCAAGTCTTCTTTGAGTGGTCATCAATGAAAGTTACATAGTATAGATGACCTCCAAGAGATTTTGTAGGCATAGGACCACAAACATCAAAGTGAATGAGATCCAGGATCTCTTTAGATCTTGCAGCATTGCTTTCAAAAGTTTCTTTACATTTTCCCCTAATGCACATCCCTTGCAAATTCCTTCAAGATCCTCCTTTAATTTAGGGATGCTATTCACCATTGTAATTAGAGTTAGTAAGATTTTGTAATGAAGGTGTCCAAACCTTCTATGCCAAAGCTCACATGGGCTAACTTCTGTTGAAAATAGCAACAAGAAATGCTAAAAATAGAACTACTATAAATAGCATTTCGGGATACATTCCAATTTTAGTTAGTCCCTAAACTAAAATTGAGAATTAAAATTCGAATTTTATCTTAGCAGTTGTTTGTAAAATAATTAATTAATTCATCTTGAGTTAATTAGTTGGAGAAAATCAAACATGAAGCCTATGTGAAGACATGCAATAGTTATCCCTTCGATTGAGGAAGTTATCCCTTAATTAAGGAGATCAGGATGAGTTGTACTTTGAGTTGTAATTAGTTAGCTCAGTTAACTGAGTTAAGTCTAGTTACATTAGTTCCAACAGTTTGTGGAACTGATTGTGAGTTCAGTTAGTTAATGCATGCATGCATGTAACTATTGTACTTCACATAACTGAATATTCTCTCATAAATAACTCATGCATGTCAGTTTAGTCAAAGACCCAGTTGAGATCAGAGGAAGGGACAATGTACTATCAGTTGGAGGATTTTTCCTATATAGGAAACTCATTCATGCAGAAGGAATTATCTCCTTTAGGATTGCACAATTATTTCAGAGGTTAGTGATTTGTGTGAGAGGTCAATTACACGCAGGTGGCAGCTTGAGGACCCAGGAGAAACTGCGCAAGGAAATAGGAGGCTTGGAGGGTAGAGGAGAAGGTTTGTGAGAAGCCTTTGACTGTCTATGAGCAGTATTGAGGGATTGTACTGAGAGCTAGATAGCTTGTGAGCTAAAGCTTTGTGTAATCCAGACATATTTCCACTTGTATGATAATACAAAGATTGGGGTTTTTAGCTGAGGCTTTCCCCAAAGTACTCTTCTGTGTTCATGTGTGATTGATTTCTCATTCTCTATTATATGTGTTCTCTTTGATCTTGCTCAAAATCGATTAAGCTTCTACAAGTTTGTTTGTAGAAGTAGATCAAGTATTTTGCTTTATTATATTGCATTATCTCATGATCTAAAGTGGGATTCTACATGCTTGATCTGAGGCACCGAACAAGAGTGGAAGTTGGAACCAAGATACACTTCCCTCTAGGCCATTCTTCTGGAATAGATGTGCCTATGTTGACAGAATAGTGCCCACCATAGGTTAGGAAATGAGGATCCTCAACTAAGGCACGAAGGAAAATAGTAATGTGACTGATGGACTAACACTAGGGAAAATGGGAAAACTGGGACCGAGGGACAAAAAAACGACTTCCCTTGTCAGAGCATAAAGTGCATGGTTGACCTCACAGCAACTAACTCGACTTCGGAGGGGATGGTAGACAGTATGACTGAAGGCCAAAATGGGTAACACGGGATGAATGGTATGAAAATATGGATGGAATACTGTGACATGATACAATGGGACGCGAAACAGGCTCCATGGATGCAAAGGTGACTCATCACGGATGCTCTAAACCAGGGTGACCCAATGATGCTGCCACACAGAATAGGCTCAATGGGGACCATGAAAACATGAGCAAATGATGGTTTCTCATGACGAAAATTGACACATGAGATGAAAAGTGGTAAGGGAAGGTGGTCCCCAAAGTAAAAGCATCGCATATGAAGAAATTAAATTTTGAGAGGCGACAAAGTGACCCTTCTTGGAAAAATGGCTTCCGGGTGAAGTGTCAAATCATCAAAAATGAAGAGAGACCCATTATAATTCTCTATGAGATATTTCCAACGGTGCTGATGGTTTGGTCGTAATGGGCGATAGAAAAAATGTGGGTTTTTCTAGAAAAGGGCTCTTTCCCTCCAATTTAATTCATTTTCTAAGTGACTTGTGGTGAATTTGGAGAGGAGGAGAAGACCATAAATCTTGTGGAGATAGTAGCGGACAAAACGACTATCAGAATTAGGTTCTGTGACTTTCAGGTAGGTGGCCTTACTCATCTCTTCAATTTAAGTGGTTTACTTGTTGATTTTGGTGCCCGACAACTCCTTGGGAGCCCCTTGCCGCTCCTCACGGTCGGCTCACACTTTTTTGGGCTTAAAGTGCGATCTGACTTGTAGAAATTGGTCAGAAACCTGTGAGCTCGCACTTTTTTGGCTGAAATCTGCGAGCTGGACTAGAGAGAGAGGGTGATCTACTGGCCTGGTGGGGGCTGGAGGCTAAACAGTCAAGACCAATGTTTTCATCTCTACAATGAAATACATGTGATGTGTTGCAGGTATGGCAAAGTTGAAAATAAATTGGCACAAACGAGATTTGGACACCCTTTGATCCGACATTAAGGGGGATCGGTGGTTTGAGGGGGGCTAGATCGCTACGGGGTTCTCAAGCTATTAGAGAACCCATTTATGAGGGTAGGTGAACCCTTGTTGTCGAGGATCATGAGCTATTGGAACCCAGACCAGGAGGTCTTTATAGTGGAGGGGCACAGGATCGAGTTCACTTCCAAGACATTTATTTCTTGACTGGACTCCCCCCTTGGGATGGTGGGGGATATTCATCTGGTGTTGCCTCGTGGGAGGAATATTGCAGATTTCATGGATTTCCATTGTCCACGGGGTGTTCGTGTGAAGGGAAATAACATCCTGATCAGCAATCTAGATAAGCTAGAGACACGGGTTGTCACCGTAGGAGTGCTACGGATTTTGGGAAGCCATGTGTTCCACCACATCACTAGTGGGTAGATGATGCTTGTTGAGAGTGTGTTGGAAGGGACCTACTATGGGTGGGCCCAAATGATGTTGTTGTCAATGAAACAACAGCTGAGTCTATGCAGGAGAAAGGTTAACTACGACTGTGCATTTGGTACAACGCTATGTGATTTCTTCTTTGAGAAGATACCCACCATATGCCCTCATGTACAAATCCGGGATGGGGTCCCACATGAGTTAGGATGCGCCGTTGGGGGTAGTGAATGCAGAGAGAGGGAGGAGGGGGGGTCGGGTGTGTTCTCCAACTCGAATTTTTCGCACACTAGGATCATATGCCCCTATAAATAGATGATTATCCCTATAGTGAGATGAACTACCAAGGTGATCCTGACCTCCCACTTCCACCCCGGCGAGCATGGGGACTAGACAGTAAGTGTTAAGTTGCTATTTTTATGGTTCATTTCATATTTTTGTCATATGTATGTGGTACTGAGTTTAAAATATGTAGTATGCATATATAACAGTGGTGAAACTGGTAGGATACGAAGGTCGAGCTGCTGGGTTTGCGGATCAAAGAACATCATTGTCATGCCACGGTCCAAACAACAGTGCTCTATTCGATGACATACATCGTAGATGTGATGTGCTCCTGACCAGATTTTCTGAGTTCAGATGGCATGAGCTAGAAGATCAATACGCATATGAGTGTACAAGTCTTCCCTCAGAGAGGCGAGGGATCATGTGGGGCATGGCATTGGTCGGTCAAGTAGTACGTGATCTACAGGCAGGTGGAGCAGAGCCTTTGGCACGGGATCCGCCAAATAGTGACTAGGGATGGGGACATATGGGTCCCCATGTTTTGATTTTTGTAACATGCTATGGGCATGTCAGAGGTATTTAGAGCTATGGGCTCCAAACACTTATATGTTTTATGTGATACATAATGTGATTATGCATCCTAACGATGATGGTTCACCATGTGTTTTTTTATGGTTGCCTTATGTGGTATACATGTGATAAATTCCAATCTGGAATGTTATTTACAATGGTATCTACATAGTTATTTTGGGCTCTAGGAATATGATTGAAAGTAATGGTTTCAAATTCACGTACCAACAATGTAACTAATAGGTATTTTCTAAATAGGACTTGGTTATACACATGATACACACCATTCAATTGCATGACAAGTAGTAAGGAATCTAAATGAACATGAAGATGAAGGATGCGATGAGCAAGGGCATCGACTAACTAACCTATCACTGCATCATATTCGGCTTGGTTATTGGAGGCAGATCCAATGCACACGTTGTTAGAATGGACTAACGCGTGCAAGGGGGTGAAAATGGCCCATGTTGCCAAGGCTAGATTCCTGGAGAAGTGACTCGCGGCGTCAGCATAACCGATATACAGTGTGGATGATGGATCCATCTGAAATGTGAAAAAGACAACAAATGAGATTATGCAACCTACCTAAATGCATGAAAGAAATAAATACAGGCAAATTAATGGATATGCTATGGGTAAAATTTCTTGAGGTAGAGTGCATTGCGAGGATTAGGAAGAATTTGGCCTTCGAAATCCTCTAAGAGATATGCCCCCTTACCCAAGTCCTTACGAATGATGTAAGGTCCTAGCCATAATGATGAGTGAGACAATGACGAAGGATACAATCAACATTATGATGATAAAGGTCATCGCTAATGAGAAGATAGCGAGGAGCTTGGTATCATATACGTCATCCACCATCACAAGTAAGATGGAGGGAAAACTTCTGGGTTCGCAAATATGAAAGGAAGTACGCACGATGGTGCATATCAGCCCAAGGGTAATCAGGGGTAGACATGGCTTCCATGATGTCCTCATCGGAATGGAAGATGGGTGGATGAGAGGAAGATTGACTACAAGATGCGTGGCAGTACCTGGTGCATCATCCTGAGAAATAAGGTTCACATACACATCATCTGAAATGGTAGACAACGAGCTAGTAGATGGAAGATCTACCGATGTTGAGACCTAGGTTTCCGACGAGGGAGGTTCGACAGAAGCATGCGCGGGAACCTCAAAGAGATTTTCCTGTGAAAATCTCAAGGATGACAACAGGTAAAGGATATGGACCATGGAGTTCGTCATCTCGACATCGGGGGGAGGGATCACGATAGTTTGACTAGAGTCCCCTTTTTCTGGTGTACTAGTGGTACCAAAATCCACAGGTAGAGGAGTAGATGATCCACTATGAGTGGACTCAAATTCACGAAGCACATGAAGATAGTCGCGAAATTTGTTGAGACGAGGGAAACAATGGGAATAGTGGCCATAATGGTCGCACAAAGCACAAGGTTGATTCGTGCACAGTGATTTAAGTTTCTTGGCTAAATCAGGTAAGGTAGCTTGGACCTCAGGTATGTTAGACTCAGGAAATGTAGCGTTGACCAATGGTTTGAGATGAGGAAGCTCGAGACAATTATTGGTGGCATGCCCAACAACATTACACAAAGTGCACGGAGGTGTCGAATTTGAAGCCTTGGGAGTTGGAGGTGCTTGGGGAGCCTTGTCCTTAAGTTCCTTCTTCTTGGCTTTACCCCCCTATCCGAATGCTTTTGCAACAGAAGTGGGTTCCTGTTGAAGTTGGAGTGGAACTGGAGCAATGGTAGGGGTCATAGGGACCAGTTGAACTGGGGTCAAAGCATGATATGGTCTGAGTTGACCAGGTGGAGCGCTCGATGGGGGATCAATGTACTAGATTGGGATCCCCAAACTCATATTAGGGAGACTCAATGAATCCATGATAGGGATAGAAAATATTCCAAGGGGAGGAAACAAGAAAGGTATATGTCCTGCAGGATAATGTCCTGGTGGAACAGTTCCTGGATGGTTAAGACCTGGAGGAAGAGTGCCTGGTGGGAATAAAGGAGAGGCACCCACAAAAGGAAGAGGTCCTAGAGGGGTGGATCCAGATGGCTCGGATGAAATCGCAACAATAGGGTGTTGTAGAGTTGACTATTGACCAAAGGTACCAGACTGCTTTTGAGCAACCCGTGACACTTGTAGCATGCAAACACTTGATGAGTTGGGCTCAGAGATGGGAGGGGGAGGACCAAGGAATGCACCCAACAAGGTGGAATCTTTGTAGACTCTGGGTGAAACACCGGTGAGACGGGTGGCAGACTGCTTGTCGGACATCGATGAGATAATGGACGTAGGGGAGGTCAAGGATGATGACTCATAGCACATCAACTAATCGATAGTGATGATCTTCCCTTAATGGGGGAAACACATCTTGCGAAAAATCGCAGACGCAATGGCTAACATGGAATAAGTGTAACTACGACCCAATAGAATGTTGTAACCTAGAGGGGCATCGATAACCTCAATGTATATAGAACCAGTCTTGCCTGCAAGAGTCACGGGCCAATTGTGATACATGCCGAGAGGCTGGGAGGGGTGACCGTCCCAAGCACGCAAAGTGATGGTGGATGGGGATAGTTCAGGCTACTTGAGTTGTTTCCAAATGACAACAGACATCACACAGGTGGATGCACCTTCGTTAATAATTCATCGGGAGACGATGGCATTACAGACTTAGACTGATAACTAGAAAGCAATGGATGATGGTAATGGAGGATGTTCTAACGCATCAATAGGAAAGACAACCAAATGATCGTCTGAAGGATCTACTGAGCCCAAAGAAGTTAGTAGAGATTTCTTCTGAGAAGGGCATGATTGGAGGACCTCCAGCATCAAAATGGTGGCAGGTGATTGCGTCAAGTCATCTACTATACTGTATGTGTGGGAAGCTCGGTTAGAAGCCACGTTATGATGTAATGGCCCTTTTGGGATCTTGGGAATTAACTCAAAATTGGGTTGGGGATCTGTAAAGGACCATTTGATGTCATAAGAGACTTAGTAGATTCTTTGGTTTTGGGCTCGGTTGCAGACGAAGTCGATGGCTTGTCCGATTGATGCGACTGAGTTTGCAAGTTGACATCAGAGGTATTGACCCCGTCAGAATTCATCATGAGAATCTAGTAGTCACCAGGATGAGAAGGTTGGGGAGGGTGGGCTGCTTGACCTTGTTGAGGTTGAGCAACAACAAATCCTTGCTGAGGGAAAGGATTCGTAAGCACGACTGGTTGAGATGGCGCAGGATGCTGAGGTGGTTGATGCATGGACAGCTGACCTCTAGAAGTTGCTTGGGCTTCCCACATTTGGCGCATCTGAGGTAAGAGGGGAAACTCATGAGTATAATGGTCATGTAAACCACAACATGCACAAGGCTTGTTCGTACGAACAACCTTGTTCTTCTTGGTTTGATTGCCCTATTGCTGGTTGTTGTTGTTAGGCTAGTTCCCCTAAGGTTGATTACCTTGGTTACCCTTGTTACTTTTCCCCTTATTCTTTTTCTTCGAATTTTTGGGATTGGTCGCACTTTGTTGTGCATACACTTGACCTTGAGGGGGTGGTGGCTGCTGGGGATGAGGATGTATGGGAGGTTGTGGCACTAATACCTGAGGAACTGGAGTGCTTGGCGGTGCATAAGTGTAAGATGGTGAAGAGGCAACAGTCTGGTAGGTAGGTTGAGCACTAGATAGCCTTGAAATTTGCTGATGTGGTTGGGTGAATTCATAATATGTGCTTTGTCCTGAATACGCATTACTGGCAGGAAGGGGATAAGTGTGGGAGGAACCGGTGCCCCCCTGTGGTAGCCATAACTCTGCTGAGTATACGGCGAAGGATGTGAAATAGCTCCAATGATACCTTCGGTGACATGAGATTCCCCCGGTGCATTGGCATCACCAAGACGAGGGAGGTCTGGTATAACAGTATAGACATAACCAGATTGAGAATAAATCAAGTCATATCTTAGAGCAGTCTGGAGAGCCTCTTCCTCTGTTTGAGGAAAGTGAGACGCGAAATCTTTGGCAATGGGCACCAAAAGAGTCCTAAGAAACCAATCGAGATAGACATGGTCTTCGAAGGAAGGATCACAACACATGCTCCTACTTCTACGCCATTCCTAGACATGATTGGAAATACGGGTGGAAGAGGACCGATGAAATGTGGTCAAGAGTTCTGTACTAGTGTCGTATCAGAGAGGTAACTAAAAATATGAAAGGAACGCTTTAGCAAGTGTCACAAAAGTCAAGTGAGAAGTGGATTATTGTTTAATGTACCACTTTGTAGCATCTCTAGTGAGTATGCATTGGAACAACCAAAGATGAATGGAGTCATCAGTAATGGAATTAGAAGAACACCACATATGGAAGGAGCAGACATGATTATTGGGATTCTCTCCAGAATTACCCTCAAACTTGGGAATGTTTGAGGGAATCTTAGTCAGCATAGCTGGCCAAATAGCATCGTGGTGTATCGGGTCATGTATCAACTAGTTGAAATCCAGAAGGCTTAACCCAACCATAAAAGGAAGAAAAGGAGTTATTAGAATGGTTCCTGTTAGCCTTGCTAGCAAAAGGCCCAAAATTGGATCCATATATGCTCTTAAAGTTTCCAAATTTTCTTAAAAATCATCCTAACGGATCCAAAAATGCTCTTGAAACCTTCAACATTTGCTCAAAATCATCTAAAGGTCAAAATCAGCGCAAGAGGAGAGCCCTTGGAAGGGAGGAAATACACTATCGTGAGGTAAAAAACCAAAGAAAACAGTGAAAATCAAGTATCACAGGCTTAAACCGAGGAATGAACAGCAGCCGTCAGATCTGGTCGATCAACAGTCCAGATCTGATAAGTGGGAGGCAATCGGCGGAAATCGGTGCGGGCCCAAGAGAACTTACGATGGCGATCGTCGATCGCTATCGGGGATTACTATGAGCGCTAACCATAGACCTCTGGCTCAGGCGATATGTGATTGCGATCAGATCACATCGCTATATCGCATCAACATTATACCATGGGTGGGGCCTATGCACAAGCATATGTGCGATCCGATGACTGGACTTGATGGCATTATTTATGAGATTTCATAAATTTTGAAGTCCGCGAGAAGGCATGTTCTAAATGCATTTTAATGTATTTCCTTATATAACGAAATACAAAGGGGAATAGGGCAGCGCCAATTGTGATGAATCCTGGACCCGAAAGGGTTTGGGAATGAAAATATATAATCTTTCAAATCCGCCAAAGCCCATTTTCAATGTATTTTGTGTGTTTTCGTTGTTTAAATGAAATACAAAGGAACCTTGGGGCAGTGCGATAGCGATGAAACCTAGACCCGATGGGTTTCTAGAATGAAATTGTATAATCTTTCAAATCTGCCAAAGCCATTTTTCCATGTTTTTTCAGTGTTTTTCACGTATTTCCAAAATACATAGGGAAGGCGGGATTTTTACAGTAATGTTGTGTTTTTTGTTCATAATAGAAAGCAGTCACTGTCTGCATTTTAAAGGGATTTCATAGGCCTGAAGAGCCATTTCACCACAGAGCAGAGGTTGAATCAATGACAAAGCAGTCATGGAGAAAGGAGCACAGCTAGCCCGAAATAGAAATATCATGGAGTAGAACAACACATCAATAGCCCAGCACAACTCATCAAAACAAAAATTATAGGGCATCTATGGCACAAGAGAGCTCCCACACAGCGCAACAAACTATCCAAAATATCTTAATGTGGTTATTCTTTTGTCAGAAGAATAAACCTCTGAGCCATGCTTGCGTATTCAGGGAATCAAATAGTTAACAAGACAGATCAGATCGATTAAGACTCCGAGCCTTTTAGAGCTCAGGAGCATTTTAAAAGGCTTATAAAAGGCTAAAAACTAGATGTAACAGGGGTTCAACTTCTGGAGATTGTTCCTCTATTCCTTCAAGCTTCTCATCTTCATTCTAGCAATATAAGCTTCTTTTTCTATTATATGTTCAATGTCCATTCTCTTTGTTGTTCTATGCTTGCACTTGAATAGGTTATTCAGGTTTTCTACTGTGTCTAATGCTAGATAACTGTGATCTTATCTCTGCATTGATAAATTAGATTTGCAAGTCTTATTTACTTCCTGTAGCTGGTCATTCATATGTGTTTATGTATGCAATCTGCCGGTGCATTTAGTATTCTCCATCTACCCATTGAATCTATAAATTATTGAGCATTAATGGTCTAAAGCATTGTATTGGTGAGAGTGTTCATGCATGTCTTGAGTGAGAATAGAGCTGAAATGGTTATCTGACTTGATTCAAACCATCACCCATTCCAATAGTTCTGAGAACAATATTGAAGATTATATGTTACCAGGCATCTCCGAGCTGCAACCTAGGAGAGTTTCCTGGAGTGATAACATAATTGGCGCCGTTGCCGGGGAGAGGAAACTGTAGCTCAGCTTCCCTAGGAAATGACAGAGATCCAACTTTGATGATAGACAAAGTCTGGGCACATTTTTGGTTGTAATCATCTATCTGGCGACTCTACTGGAGGCCGAACCTCTTGGCGACTCCACATCATAGTTCTGGCTCAGTTTGTGAGGCATACTTAGAGAAATCCTCAGAAGCTACAAGCTGACCCAGTACCTGACCCTGAAAAAATCATCAAAGAGAGAAAGGTATTGCAGAAAGGAGAATCGAGTTCAGGTAAACCTAAACAATCTCCTATATCTCTTTAAGAAAGGCCTGTAATAAAACAAATATATGTTGAGAGTATAGCTTCTAATACTAGCAGTGAAGAAAAACTCTTAGAGATTCATAAAGCTCCTTATTCTTTAGGTTTTCCTTTTGTTGTATGCCCAAAGGAAACCTCACCTCCTATCCATCATACTCCTTTAGTCTTATCAGTCACTCCTCAAACCTCTAGCATTCAGACTGCCAGTACTCTTTTAGCCACCACAACTATGGCAGGTCCACAAGCACCTACCAAAATGGAAGGAATCATAGCTGCTAGGTATGGACCTCTAATACTGCCCACTCCTTTGAATGCCATGCCTACTGGAGAATATCATAAATATAGGCCTAATTTCACTGGGACTGAAGGTGTTACTGCTGAAGAACATCTTGAGTCATTCTATAGCTATGCTGATAATCTGGACATTAGTGAAGATGATGTGTGGATGAGAGTCTTTGTCCAAAGCCTAAATGGAGAGGTTAGAAAATGGTTCATAGAACTAAACCCAAGATATATAGCAAATATTGAAGCTTTAGATGATGCATTCCTAAAGCATTGGGGGGATAAGAAGGATCTCCTCTACTACCACACTGAGTTTGGGAACTTAAAGAGGGAAAATGGTGAGTTGTTGTTTGATTTTAATACGAGGTTTAACCGTATGTACAACAAGATACCAGCTTAAGTAAAACCCACTACTACCTCTGCTAAACTCACCTACGCCAGTGCTTTTGATTTTTACTTCTGCCTACTGTTGAGAGAGAGGCGATGTGCTACTTTGGCTTACATGCAGGATGCAACCTTGGAAGTGGGGTCAAACATCATGGCTACAGAGAAGCTCAAGGGAAATGTTGATAGAAGAAGACAGAGGGGCGAGCCTTCATCATCCTCTGATCCTAAGATAGATAAAATGACCAAAATTATCAAGTCATTAGCCTCTGAAATCTCCAAATTGAAGGTTGAGCAGCACCCGGGGAAAGGAAGAGTGCCTAATACCTTTTCTCCTAGAAATCCAAATCCAAATCCATATAGAGGAACTAATGAGCAGTTGCAGATTTTGCAAAGAAACAAAGATGCCAATGAAGACCGAAGGGTGAACACTGAAGGCTCCTTTTCAAAATGCAGTCATGGAAGAAGAGCAGTTTGAAGAAGATGATGAGATCCATTGTCTGTAAGACAAAGGCAATTCTTCGTTTTTGACCTCAACTGCTTATGAAAATTCATTATTCAATGACCAGATCAACTAAGAATGGGATGGTGAAGCTATTCTACAAATTGTAAATCAGCAAAGATATAATTTGAGGTCAAAGATAAATAATGCCAAGGAAACTCCTATTCAAAGAGCTGCTGTCCCTGCAGTACAACAAGCTAATAAGCAAAAACAACCAGCAGTTGATCCCATCATCCTCAAAGCTCCAGCTCATGAGGTAAGAGGCCTTGACAAGTCTCCTTCTCCTTTCAGTTTTCAATCATAAATTCAGAAGCTAAGAATACTTATGCCTCTGATTGAACTAGTGAAGTATGATTCCTTCAAAAGATCCATCCTCGAGGCCCTTGAGCCTAAAGCCATCCAAGCCTCCACTAAATATGTAAATCTACAAGAGGACAAGCCAGCTATTATTCATAGCCCAATGATTGAAAATTGTGAAGACATCTCCCCATCATTCTATGTCTCTTTGATTATTCATGAAAAAAACCCTTCACAATTGCCTTTTGGACACTGGAGCCAGCCATAATCTAATGCCCAAGGATGTCATGGATGAGTTGGGTCTTGACATCACTAAGCTTTATCATGACCCGTTTTCTTTTGACTCTAGAAAAGTGAAATGCCTGGGATTAATCAAGGAGCTAGCCATCACTCTGTCTCAGCTGCCCATGAAAAGTATGATGATGGATATTATGGTAGTAGATGTACCCCCCAAGTTTGGCATGTTACTTTCCAGAGGCTAGATCAAGAGATTAGGTGGATCATTACAAAATGATCTGTCCTATGCCACTGTCCTAGTTTTTGGAGGCGAGAGAAGGATAATATATAGAGAAGCTCAGTTGGCTTATATCATTAGCGATGAAAGAAGCCCCACTAATCATCCCATCTATGTTGTTGACACTGATTTTGGAGCAGGTATTCTTCATATTGAAGAATCCCAGTTGACCTCCACACATCTTAAGAAACTAGTTTTCCAGATCGTTGAGGAAGAAGGCTCACAGATTTGGGACATGTTCTTTGATGGAGCTTGCTCTAAGGAAGCTGCCGGGGCAGGTGTAGTCCTTCTGTCCCCCACACAGGAATACATTCATTTATCTTTCAAATTAACTTTTCAGGTCACAAATAACATAGCAGAATATGAAGCTTTGATTTTGGGCGTAAGCGCTGCTAAAGAAATAGGTATCAAAGGCTTGAAAGTGTTTGGAGATGTAGACTTCATCATTCAGCAGGTCAATAAAGCATTCCAAGAAAAGCATCCAAGGCTGAAAGCATACAAAGATGAGGTATGGAGGCTCAAGGATTATTTTAATAATTTTAGCATTTCTTATATTCCGAGAATGAAGAACCAACTTACCGACTCCCTTGTTGTGTCTGCTAGCACATTTATTCCTCCTTTGCCTCCTAAATTGACATATGAAGTTCAGGTAAAATGTAGACCATCTCTCCCTAACAATGTCAATGATTGGAGAGTTTTTGAAGACGATGAGGAAATTAATAGGTTTTTACAAGTCATTGAGGAATTTGCTGAAATGCACATCGACCAAGAAAATGAAACCATGGAAGAACGCGGCCAGTCCAAGCTAAAAAACGAGGTCGGATGAGGAAGCATAGTCCGACTGCCTAGTAATCATATACCAAAAGGATTGGTGCCTCTAGAGAAATTGTTCGACCATAACGATGTGCCTTATAAGCCTGCCAAAACAGAAAATGAGTCTGCTATTTATAAACATACTATAGGGAGCCTAGCCCATCCAAAATACATCAATCTATCCACTCATTTGTCTTCTGCCCAGAATTCCGAGTATTGCCCCCTCATGAAGCAATTCGCTGATATTTTTACCTGGGAATACAGTGATCTTAAAACCTATGATACAAACATCATTCAGCACAAGATTCTACTGGAAAAGAATGAACACTACCCCTTTTAAGCAGAAATTAAGACCTATCAGCCCTCTCTTATTGCCTTTGATTGAGAAAGAGATCAAAAAGCTGTTGGATACCAAAATCATAGTTCCCCTAAGGTATTCAAAATGGATAGCTAACCTTGTGGTAGTGAGAAAGAAAAATGGAGAAATTAGGCTTTGTGTTGACTTCAGAAATCTAAACAAGTGCTCTAAAAAAGATAACTACCCCCTGCCTAAGATGGAACACTTGCTGCAAAGAGTTTCAGGGGCCAAAGTCATGTCTTTCTTAGATGGATTTTCAGGTTACAATCAGGTTGTTGTACATCTAGAAGATTAAGAAAATACTGCCTTCACTACTCCTTGGGGCACTTTTATGTACTCCAAGATGCCTTTCGGACTGATGAATGCTAGGGCTACTTTTCAAAGAGCCATGGACATAGCCTTTGTGGGAGAGAAGGAAAAGTTTGTCCTTTTTTACCTTAATGACATAACAGTTTCTCCAGCAGCCACAAAGACCATTTACAACATAGGAAGAAGGTCTTCCTAAAGTGTAGGCAGTTTGGAATTTTAGTGAACCCAAAGAAGTCACAGTTTGCTCTAGAAGAAGGCATAATTCTGGGACATATTGTTTCTGCTAAAGGTGTGAAGATTGATCCAGCAAGGGTTCAAGCCATTCAGACATTGTCCATCCCAAGGTCAAAAAGGGACATTCAATCCTTCCTGGGTAAGATTAACTTTGTAAGGAGGTTCATTCCAAACTTTGCAAAGTTAGTAAAGCACATCACTTCCATGCTGAAGAAAGGTTCAGAAATAAAATGGACAGATACTTCAAGAAGCTCTTTTGAAGCCATCAAGCAAGCTATCATGGAAGCTCCCACTTTAATCAGCCCAGATTACACTAAGGAGTTTCGTATCTTCTCTTTTGCCTCTTATGATACACTTGTAGCAGTTTTGTTGCAGAAAAATGATGAAGGCATAAAGCACCCCGTGGCCTTTTTCAGCAAAACTTTAAGGGATGTTGAACTAAGGTATGACCTTATTGAAAAACAATCTTATGCTCCCATAAAATCTTTAAAGGCATTCAGAATTTATATTCTGCATTCCAAAGTGGTTGCATATGTAACTTCAGCCTCAGTAAAGGATGTCTTAACTCAACCAAATATTGATGGAAAGAGAGCTAAATGGATTGCAAAATTCATAGAGTTTAACATAGAGGTGAAGCCCACAAAGCTTGCCAAGGGCCAGGGCCTGGCTAAACTTATGGCTGAAGAAAATTGCAGCTTGTTAGACATAAATTCCATAGGTCTAAATTCAGATGATGAGCAGACAGAGGGAGCAACAAAAGAACAAAAGCAGAATCAATCTCTCGCTGAAAATCTAGCCACCTGTGAATGGTATTCTAACATAGTTCAATTTTTGCAAAAGCTAGAAGTCCCTCCAAGACTTCAAGCCAGGGTCATTAAACTCAGATCAGCCAAATTCTGCATAAATAAAAATATGTTTTATTGGAAAGACCCATAAGGAATCCTCTTAAGATGTCTAGATAAAGAAAAAGTTGTGGAAGTCATACACCAGTTCCATTCTAGCATCTGCGGAGGGCATCATTATTGGAAAACCACAACCCACAAAATCATGAGGGCTGGGTATTATTGGCCTACCCTTTTCTCTGATGTGTTTTCTTTTGTGAAATCTTGTGACAAGTGTCAGAGGTTTGCAGGAAGACAACAGCTAAAATCTCTGCCCTTGAAGCCAGTACATGTCAATCGTCCCTTCTAGCAGTGGGGCTTGGACTTTATAAGTCAGATCAACCCACATTCTAGTGGCCAACACAAATGGATCTTAGTAGCCACTGATTATTTCACCAAGTGGATTGAGGCTATACCCACTAAGAATGCCAATCATGAAGTTGTCATAAAGTTCTTGAATGAGAATATGTTCACTAGATTTGGTTGCCCAACCAAACTAGTCACTAATGATGCAACAGATTTCAAGGCAAAAGAATTGGTGGACATGACTGAATCCATGGGCATTCAAGTGGTGCATTCTACCTCATATTATCCTCAAGGCAATGGCTTGGTAGAATCATCTAACAAGAGTCTGGTAAGGGTCATCAAAAAACTGTTAGAGGACAACAAAAAGAGCTGGGATTCCAAATTCAAGTTTGCACTATGGTTGACAGAGTTACCATCAAAAAGTCCATAGGGAATTCTCCATTTAAACTGGTTTATGGCACTCATGTTGTTTTCCCTATCCAGCTGATTCTCCTCGTGGCTAAATTCTTACAAGAAGAACAAGATGAAGAGAATGACATGGTAAGAAGAATGAATAACCTGGTTGAACTACAGCAAATCAGAGAGCAGCTGGTTAAGAAGTCAAAGGCTCATCAGAAGAAAATCAGAGAAACCTTTGACAGGAAGGAAAACGTGGACAATTTCGTAGTTGGTGATTGGGTACTTAAATGGGATGCATTTAAGGAAAATAAAGGTAATCATGGCAAGTTTGACTCCTTATGGACAGGTCTGTTTGTCATCGCTCAAATTCAGCAGAACAATACATTCATTCTGCACAGTCTGGAAGGAGGAGATAATTTTGGTAGCCCAGTAAATGGGCGGTTCTTGAAACCTTATTTCGTTAAGGCTTTAAAGCCTTGTCATTGTAAATATGTTTTTCTAGTTTTTATTTCATTACAAAATAGACTCCATGCCCAATGGAACACTAGAAGGAAGATTTGATTTTTGTTTTACAAGAAAGGCATTAATCCGTGATCCTTGAAACCTCACAGGGAGGATTTAATCCCCAGAAGGAGCCAATGTTAGCCTCGCTAGCAAAAGGCCCAAAATTGGATCCATATATGCACTTAAAGTTTCCAAATTTTCTTAAAAATCATCCCAAGGAATCCAAAAATGCTCTTGAAACCTTCAGCATTTGCTCAAATCATCCAAAGGTCAAAACCAGTGCAAGAGGAGAGCCCTTGGAAGGGCGGAAATACACTTTCAGGAGGTAAAAAACCAAAGAAAACAATGAAAATCAAGTATCGCAAGCTTAAACAGAGGAATGAACAACAGTAGTCAAATCTGGCCAATTAACGGTCCAGATCTGATCAGCGGGAAGCAATCAGTGGAAATCAGTGCGGGCCCAAGGGAACTTGTGATGGCGATCACTGATTGCTATCGAGGATTACTATGAGCGCTAACTATAGACCTCTGGCTCGGGCGATATGCGATTGCGATCAGATCGCATCGCTATATCGCATCAGCACTATACCATGGGCGGGGCCTATGCATAGGCATATGTGCGACCTGATGACCGGACCCGATGGCATTATATATGAGATTTCATAAATTTTGAAGTCCGCAGGAAGGCCTTTTTTAAATGCATTTTAATGTATTTCGTTATATAACGAAATACAAAGGGGAACAGGGCATCGCCGATTGCGATGAAGCCCAGACCCGAAAGGGTTCGAGAATGAAAATGTATAATCTTTCAAATCCGCCAAAGCCCATTTTCAATGTATTTTGTGTGTTTTCGTTGTTTAAACGAAATACAAAGGAACCTTGGGGCAGTGCGATAGCAATGAAACCCAGACCCGATGGGTTTCTGTAATGAAATTGTATAATCTTTCAAATCCGCCAAAGTCATTTTTTCCTGTTTTTTTAGTGTTTTTCACGCATTTCCAAAATACACAGAGAAGGTGGGATTTTTACAGTAATGCTGTGTTTTCTGTTCATAACAAAAAGCAGTCACTGTCTGCATTTTAGAGGGCTTTCATAGGCTCAAAGAGCCATTCCATCACAGAGCAGAGGCTGAATCAACGACAAAGCAGTCATGGAGCAGGAAACGCAGCTAGCCCGAAACAGAAATATCATGGAGCAACACAGCGCATCAATAGCCCAGCACAACTCATCAAAACAAACATTATGGGGCATCTCTGGCACGAGAGAGCTCCCAAACAATGCAACAAACTATCCAAAATATCTTAATGTGATTATTCTTCTGTCAGAAGAAGAAACCTCCGAGCCATGCTTGCTTATTCAGGAAATCAATCAGTTAACAAGACAGATCAGACAGATTAAGACTCCGAGCCTTTGAGAGCTCAGGAGCATTGTAAAAGGCCTATAAAAGTCTGAAAACTAGATGTAACAGGGGTTCAACTTCTGGAGATTGTTCCTCCTCTGTTCCTTCAAGCTTCTCATCTTCATTCTAGCAATATAAGCTTCTTTTGCTATTATATGTTCAATGTCCATTCTCTTTGTTGTTCTATGCTTGCACTTGAATAGGTTATTCAGGTTTTCTGATGTGTCTAATGCCAGATAACTTTCATCTTATCTCTGCATCGATAAATTAGATTTGCAAGTCTCATTTACTTCCTGTAGCTGGCCATTCATATGTGTTTATGTATGCAATCTACTAGTGCAGTTAGTATTCTCCATCTACCCATTGAATCTATAAATTATTGAGCATTAGTGGTATAAAGCCTTGTGTTGGTGAGAGTGTTCATGCATGTCTTGAGTGAGAATAGAGCTGAAATGGTTATCTAACTTGATCCAAACCATCATCCATTCCAATAGTTCTGAGAACAATATTGAAGATTATACGTTACCAGGCATCTCTGAGCTACAACCTAGGAGAGTTTCTTGGAGTGATAACAGTTCCACTAGATGTGACTATCGAGATAGAACCGGAACCACCACCAGGTTGGTTTCTTGCACCTGCAGTGGGTCCTGACATTATGACTTTATGCAGTGAGGGAGGCTTGGAATCGGATGAGGAATCAAGAAGAACCAGAAAAAGAGTTGGTATGGGGACTCGGGGAAGAATAGCTCAAACCTTGCAGGGAGAAGTAATACATCCAAGTGGAAACTGGGGATGAAGACCTAAAAGTCCCTGCGACAAACACCTTGGTGGCGCAATGGTTGCAAGACACAAGTGACACACAAATGGTGAAGGGAGATAAACAAAATGTCTTTGTCTATATTGGGGAGATAAATTAATTAAGTCTTGGATTAGCAGTTTTAACCAAGCTCCCTTCGCTTAAGGTGTGATTGTGCATGAAAATATGTGTGGTTATTAACTAAGACCAGATCGTGTTTGAAAAAATAAAAAGAAAAAGATTATTGAAATACTGTAAATAAATTGAAATTAAAATCAGAAAATAAAAAACAAATCAACTATCTAGACCCCACCCAAACTGGGTTTGCAAACACCGTGTTGGTTGGTTGCGAAAACACACTAAAATGGCCAACAGATCTAAGCATCGGTGTGACTTGGATCAAATGACACTATGCTACTAGAAAGTGGTGCAACAAAAAAAAAAACAGTGAGGAAAATTGCTGCAAAGGATAGGGCGATGGGTGTGGAACCTAAGGAAAAGAGTGGCGCCTGAAGGCAAATGACCAAACAAGGTTCAAGAGGGAACTTTGGATGGAAACAACCTATCTTTAAAGATTTGAAAAAGAAAGGTACAAATCTAAAATGTATGGTTGAAAGCTCTGTAAAAACTCAAACTTCTTACTCAGCTAAACTCCTCCTACAAAGGTGGGAGCATACAAGAAGCCGTATGGGGCTAAATTCCACTTCGACGAGCAAAACAGAGTAGATCAAGGCCTAAGTGGGCTAAGGTAGTGGTCAACCAACCCAGTAGAGTGCTCTCGGAAAAACCCCGAAAATAATCAAAAAACATCTCGAAAACCCTAAAATTGCAGGTACTTACCTATTTTAGAGGAGATCACACTTTTTGGGCCAGAAAGTGCGCTCTCGAGCTCCAGATTGTAGGTTTGGGGCTAAAAAGTGCGATTTCTTCTCCCCAATTCTCGGGTGGCAAGTTGCGGAAAAATTTGTCGTCTCTAGTGCGGGTGGTTCCTATCACCTACGGAAATAACCAGAAAACTTTCAGAAGTTAGAAATTTGACTGATCTAGGGTTAGAATGCTAGTAAACAACATTCAAAGACTAAAAAAATAAAAACCCTAGGCTGAAAACTGAAGGTCACCCAGGTTTGTAAATCAAAATTGAAAACACAGTGGAGTTGCCATATGTTGGAGTGTATTCTTATCGAGAGTGTATGAAAAGAGCACACATTAAGCCGTGGATGATAAACAACCCTAACAATGAAATGGTTGTAGAACCCTTTACATCTACAACATATATAAGAAATAAAACCTGCAAACTTCCAAATCTATGCAGCAAAAGCAGTTATACAACAGAAAGAAATAAGAACTATAACGAATAATAACTCCAAAACGACCAATGGACAAGACAAGAATATAAAATTATAATTTTATTATGTAACACTTGGTGAAAGAAATAGGTAAAATGTTACCAGTCCCCCTCAAATGGGATGGGTTCTTGGTTGTCCTCAACACTTCAGCTTGGTAGAGTCTCTCCTCTCTACAATGTTTAAACCCAACAAAATGTGTGTGTAGAGCTCAAATGGGAACTCAAGGATAAAAAGAAATGGAAAGAGACAGTGATAATAATGAGAGCTGCAACAGTGAGTGCAACAATGAAAATAATTGAAAGTGAAGAATGGATGTAAAACCCTCCAATTATAACAAAATATTAGGTTATTCTCGAATAATGGAAAATAATAAAATATTTTTAAC